>CABHPQ010160686.1:0-40210 GCA_902168405.1 Peromyscus aztecus | reverse complement strand
TGAAGTTAATGACAGTGTGCATTTGCTCTCTTTCTCAAATAATCAAAATGCTGAAATGACTGTAAAGTGTGGTACCTGCTATGTATTGAGCATATGGCTCCTGAACACACATAAATTCATTGAATAAAGATTGTTTGGTACCTTATAGTGAAGAGATGTTCATATTCTGAATGACCCTAATTAAAATACAAACATTGAGGCTGGACTCCAGATCTGATGATTTCTCCATGCTAGTCTTCCAAAATGATGACAAATAACCACATTTGGCCTCAGTTTTCCAACAAAAACACTGACATCTTTGTCTCTTCTTATATATTAAAGAACAGTAGATTTATAACATCTAATATCAATACCCAGGATTACCAGGCTAACAGCTTTCTTAAAGGTAGAAACCCATTTGGGGTCCGTTTTATAAGGATTGGAAAAAAGGACCTGAGAACGTGGGTAATGATATATCTTAATCTGTCAATAATAACCAACTTCAGTAGAGTCTACAGTCACTTTTATTTACATCTATCATATAATTTAAATAACCAACATCCCTAAGAAAAAAATTTGGCTATTTTCTATTTTTATATTTTTACTTTTTTTTTTTTGGGTTAGCAAGTGTTTCTCAGAGAGAAAAGATAATTATCCTCCCTTTTTGCTTTGGGTTCTGTGTACAGTGACTGATGCTTTTGTAGAATTGAGCTCTGTTGTGTGACACTATTGCTGTACAGACAATAACAAATGTCTACTCACTCCAGACAGGGAACCAGTGACAGACTACAGTAAGGATACCACTGAAATCTATCTTGAAGAAGCAGTGAGTTTTATTTGTAGTCTTTACTTTGTTTATTCCTGGTGCTCACAAGCTTCCCTGGAGGGAGGCATGTCTCACTCTTTAGAATATTCTGTTGTTTCATCTCCCTATTAACATCCTGTATTCAAATATCCTATTGTGCTCCCTCCCTTTAATATATTGTATCCCTTGTTTTCTGCCAAGGTGGTAGGTTTATTTTCCAAAGAAACTATTACAAAACAAACTTCTAAAATTCTATAAATTTTCATCAAAGAAGGGAAGGTAGATGTGTATTTCTCTATCCTCCCTCAAACTGAAACAAAAGCCTAGGCATAGTATATACAATGATTAAAAATACTGTAATGATGAAGGGGAAAAGCAAATTGTCAGAACTCCAGAATCCAAGTATAGAATAACAGTGCCTTCTCCAGGTTTTGTTTTGTGTAATTTATTTTAGACACAATGCTGAGGAGGCCAGCTTCCTGATACTTGACAGTGGGTATAGAAAATTTGTACCCATCAAAAGTTTGGATTCTTCATCCAAAGGCTCCAGAAATGTTTCAAGCAAAAACAGAAAGGTTATAGGCAGAATCTGTAGTACTTTGGCAAACACACGAAAAGAGAACAAAACTTTGGCTATTCATTAATGCTCAAGATGGCTGAATGGAACTCTAGATTTTCATATGTGTCAAAATATAGCAAGGTAGCTCTTTCTTCTACCCAACCTGGGGCAGAGGATAGGGAGAGACCAGTCGACTGTGTTCACTTTGCCAGTGGAGACTGATAATGGAAAAAAGACCTTCTGTAGCACGAATCTTAAAGGGTCTTATTCATAAAAACAAACCTGGGAGCCAGGTATTGGGGTGAATGCTAGGAGATCAGAGAAGCAGAACAAGCCACAGATACCTCACCTCTCCAATTCCTCAGCTGATCCTGTTTCCTCAGACTGGATGCCTCTGAGTCCTCATTCAGAATGAATCTCAGATGAACTGTTGGTCGAAAGGCTAAAAGTTTAACCAACCTAGTTCCTGGTTTTCACGCCTTATATACCTTTCTGCTTTCTGCCCTCACTTCCTGGGATTAAAGGCTCACTTTTTGGGATTAAAGGCATGAGTCACCATGCCTGGCTGTTTCCAGTGTGGCTTCAAACTCACAGAGATACAGATGGATCTCTGCCTCCAAAGTGATAGGATTAAAGGCCTGTGAGCCACCATTTTCTGACCTCTATATCTGTTCGGTTCTGTTCTCTGACCCCAGATAAGTTTATTAGGGTGCACAATATTTTGGGGAACACAATATCACCACATTTCCCCTTTTTGTCTAAAATTAAAAAAGCTTATAACTAACAAAAGAAAAACTATCCAATAAGTATATACAATATATACAGTCAAGAATTACATTAACAATGTCTAGTCCATTAACATTTGATAGATTCAGATGAAAAACTCCATTAATATATATTAACAATGTCCAGTCCAGTAACAACCTTCTATCCCACTAACTCTCTGACCTTGTTGGATGTTGTTAGAGGAGGCCTGTTAGGAAGGAAGGACTCTGGTTCTTGCCTAGCATTAAAACTAACTAAAGTAGAATCAGGAGAGGTCTATCAGCAAGCAAGCTCTTATCCTTATCTTGAAATACTACAGATCCTGCCTCCTTCATCCTATCAATGAGGTCAACCTTATACCTTGCACTATTAAATGATTGAGGAAAATCAGATAAAGTCACCCATAACTCTCAAGACCAGGACAATTTCCACTTGAATGAAAAGGAAAAAGAAAATCAATAGGTCTCAAATCAAGGTGAAAAGTTGACAAAATTGTCAGGAACAAAAATGTTTTAAAGAAGTCATTGTAGATTGCTTCAGGAAGCAATTATGAATATCCTTGAAACACATGAAAAATATTCAACAAAGCTATAGATCTTTGCAAAGAAATAAAAGATGTAAAATAAACCAACAAGAGAATAGACAGTCAGAATAAAGTCACTGAGCTGCAGCACAGAATAGCAATTATATAATTCAGAAAGCAAAGAGGAAATAGATTGAAAAATAATAAACAAAGCCATAAGGTCCTATGGGGCTTTAGTTAAAGGTCTAAAATTCACACAATCAGTCTCAGAAATAAAGGATAAAGCACTGGGAAAAGCAGGGCCTAAAAAAAGATTCCTAAGATGACACAAAATGAAAACCTATTGACTTACAAGCTGGGTGAACTCCAAATAGGATAGACACAAATAAATCCACATGAAAATAAGTCATAGTCAATCCTGAAAAATCTAAAGACAAATAAAAAGATCTCACTCATGGCAAGAGAGAAATGACACCCCACATAAGTGAGGAAGCCAGCACTGATGACAGTGGATCTCGTCGGAAACCATGTAAGCCAAAAAGTTGCTGCAGTAATTTTTCAGGTGCCGACAGAGGAAACACTGCCAAACCCAAACCTCGGGAATTACAGAAATACCAAGATATGCTTAGGGGACTGAAAATTACATAGGTATAGAACTATTAAAAATAAATTCTTCTTCAGGAAATGAGAGGACCAATCTCTAATCATTAGGACAAAAGAATGAACAACAGAGGCATATATTTAATATAAATAGAGGACTCAACCTTTTGGCTAATGTTCTAAAGCATTGTGGACAGCTGAAGCAAAAATAACAGTACTGCCTCATGAATTTTTAAACATATATAAAGGAAGTAGATTAAGAAGCTAATCAATCGGGGAAGTTAAATGGTATAATGAAGTTAAGATTTTTGCATTAAACTTGAAGTTGTAAAGTATCTGACTATAGTAAGGCAGTGTTTATAGCACCCAGAATGAGAAAAAGAAAGCTCTACCACCTGACCAATTCAGACACGAGGACTGCATCAGAGTGAACTTGCAAGAGATGATAGATAGTACTCTATCATAAGGAAAGAAAAAAGAAACTAAACAAAAAGTAAAAAAGACAAGGAATAAAATCTTTGGACATCCTAACATATGAACAATATTGGTAATTATGCTAAGTAGAAGTAATTTAAGTACAATGATGAAGAAAGAGATTTCCATAGTGGGATTTAAACAACTAACTTATTGTAGAGAGAATATTTTGCATATAATAATACGGTAGATCCGCATTCAGTTAACGTGGGATAATATAACTTGTTCCATCTTGGTCCACTTGAGTGTCATTAAGTGCCTAAAAGTCATCAAGAATGAGGACCCCAAGTGCCTTTGTGCACCCATGTCAGCCACAAGTGGTCAGTCTGACTTGATGTCCAACTTTTAAATTATGTTGGCTCAGATCTTGAGGGGAGGGTGTTAGATAGCTAGATACGTATTAGGGGACAAGGAAGCCATGGAGGAATGAACCTTCTCAGCATCCTCCTTCTCCAAAAATTCAGATAACAAATATATCCCCAAGAACTCTTCTTGATGAGAACTGTTGTCCATGGAAAAAGAGCTTGTAGAATTGTAGACAACAATTTTGCTCCTTTCTCCATCTGTTTATATAAACAGAACCAGGAATGTTAGCCATGGCATTTGGAAAGATCTTCAATTTTGATTAAATGGTGACACTTCCCTGAAACCATGGTAATTAGCAACCCAGAACTAAAACTATCTAAGGATCAGACCCTTGATAACATGGGCATTTATAATTGTTTATCAACTACCTGACATTCATTTTTTTCTCACTGTTTGCTATTCTTTTATCAGTCCTAGTAATGACCAATCTAGGGCCCAAGTGAAACTTTTTAATCTGTTTCTCTGACCTCCCCCTCAGTCTTAAAACTGCTGGAGTACATAAGGGGGCATCAGGCTTTGATTTTAACTGGGTGCCCCTGCTCTTTTATTGTTCCCAGATAAAGAGCTGCATTGCCTTTTAAAATAATGATGTTGCAAGACTGCATTTATATAAAACACTCAAAAGAGATAAACTCTGAGAAACAGAAAATAGGTTAGTGGCTTTAGTTCAGATGTAACCCAGGGCCAGTGAATGGATGACAATTGGGCAGAAATGACTGTTATGGGATTCTTCTTTAATGTAGTAAAATTACCTAAAATTGATTATACTGAAAATCATTAAACATATGAATTTTATGGTGTATGAATTATGTTGATGAAACTATTCATTGTCTTAAAGAAATTCCTGAATATCTTCTAATGTGCTTGTAATAGAGTCTACATTTCTTGTTTTAGACAATCAGCTATATGCCAGTCTCCCATGCATCCAGTTTTGCATCCAGGATTACAATTACATCAACATGTCTGTGTCTAGAATATTTCGAGTAGATTACCACTGTAGAATCTCTCAATTAGTCTCTTCCTTTGATCCAGTTTTTCTCTATGACTTCTCAGCTAGTTCTCGATGGCAAGTATCAACCTTATGCTTCTCAGGAGTATTTCTAGTCTGACAAAACCATTCACCATTTTTTTGTTGTTGTTGTTGCTGTTACTTGTTTTTAGATTATTTATTTTGGTTAGGAAACAAAATAATGGGTTTCATTATGGGATAGTTCACACCAGTCATCATACTGTGTACTCCATCCTTCTCTTCCCCACTCCACTCTTCCCGGACCCTTTCTGTACTCAAGCTAATGCCCTTTCTTCTCCAGGTAGTCCCAACTTCTTCTGATCAGAATGAATTCATTAGCATCTCTATTTCCTACATCTGTTAGAAATATTCCTTCTATAGTTTATGACTTTCACATACATTTACATAATTTTTAGAAGATTCAGATGTATAGATTTTTAGATCCCATTTCTATAATGATCACAAAAACTAAAATGAAAAAAACATTTAATGTGATAAAACTGATAGATCAGTGAATAAAGGGTGTGAGTTCAGACAGGGGTTACCTATAGACGGACTTCATGAATAACCAGCGAATATATAAATGTTTTATCCTGTCATTTTACAAGGTTTTATTATCGCATTTACTTAAGTATCATAAATGGATAGCACTAACTGTATGCTCACAAAAATGAAAGCTATAAATGAGGGAAGAGACTTGTAGTGAGGGAAGGAAATAAGGTTGGAAGAGAGAGGAGAACAAATGAAGAGTGGGAGTAATCAGAATTCAATATTTACTTATATAAACTTGTCAAAGAACAAATTTAATAAAGATTATAAAAGTTGTTACATTCAGTAAAACTGAGTAGAGTCTACATAGGAAACTGAGTAGAGTCTACATACCCAACTTTTACTGCAAACTGTTAAAGAACTTTCACTCTCAAGTCAGAGGGCAGCAGGAAATGATATTTGACTGTTTAACCACACTTCAGAGCAGGCCCCATGCCCAAGAGCAGGTTGGCAACATAAAATGTACTTTGTGTTTGTTTTCTGTGTGTTCATTGGAGGCCTCGTGGTGGGGTGCTGTGGAATGTTCTGTATGGCAAATGTGTTGCTAATAAAATACTGATTGGCCAGTGGCTAGGCAGGAAGTATAGGCGGGGCTAACAGAGAGAATAAAAAGAACAGGAAGGCAGAAGGAGTCGCTGTCTGCCAGCCGCCACCAGGACAAGCAGCTTGTAAAGATGCCGGTAAGCCACGAGCCATGTGGCAAGGTATAGATTTACAGAAATGGATTCATTTAAGATAAAAGGACAGTTAGCAAGAAGCCTGCCACGGCCATACAGTTTGTAAGCAATATAAGTCTCTGTGTTTACTTGGTTGGGTCTGAGCAGCTGTGGGACTTTCAGGTGAGAGAGATTTATCCTGACCGTGGGCCAGGCAGGAAAACTCTAGCAACAGGGGGGGGGGGGCTTTTTGTTTTTGTTTTTTTTTTGTTTTTTTGCTTTTTTTTTTGATATGGCATTTTTGTCTTTTTTTTGTTTATTTTGAGTTGAGAGAAAGAGAGAGAGAGAGAGAAAGGACTGACTGGGTAGGAAAGTGGGGAGGATCTGAGAGGAGTTGTAGTAAGGAAAAAATATGAGAAAAGTGTATTGTACAAAAATATTTAAATAAAAACATACTTTCCACTTCACATCATATAAAAAAATTATTTTTCCCTATGTAGCTAGAGTTTTCCTGCCTGGCCCACAATCAGGACAAATCTCTGTCGCCCGCCAGTCCCACAGCCACTCAGACCCAACCAAGTAAACACAGAAACTTTTATTGCTTATAAACTGTATGGCCGTGGCAGGCTTCTTGCTAACTGTCCTTATATCTTAAATTAATCCATTTCTATAAATCTATACCTTGCCATGTGGCTCGTGGCTTACTGGCATCTTTACTTGCTGCTTGTCCTGGCGGCGGCTGGCTGTGTCTCCTTCCACCTTCCTGTTCTTTTAATTCTCTCTGTTAGTCCCACCTATACTTCCTGCCCAGCCACTGGCCAATCAATGTTTTATTTATTGACCAATCAGAGCAATTTGACATACAGACCATCCCACAGCATCCCTATCATTCCAACATTCCACAAATGCTTATAAAACAGGTTTTCTATAGAATCTATGCTCTGAGAACTGAAAATACTTGTGAACATTTAGTCTTTCCACTTTGTACTCTTTAGTATGGTGATAATAGGTTCAGAGATCAGCATGCAGATGCTTAAGAAGCATTTTCTCCTTTCTTTCTCCTCCTCCTCTCCCTCCTTTTCTGTGTGTCACTCATAAGACAATGTTGTAGGCACACTTATTGTAGTCTGAATAATTCTCTGTTACAGATGGTTTTAACATTCTAGGCATCTACCCATTGCCTACCATAACCATATACTTCCACATTGTACAAACTCTCCCAAGACTTGTCAGCTGTCCTGTGGGATGGGGGTAGGGTTGTTTCCATGGTGTAGAGTTCATTTGCAAATTAAAGCCTTTGAAAATCTTGAAATGCTTGCCCTATATAGCTCAGGGCAGCTTCTTAAACGTTTCATTTTTTTTTAAACAAAGATTATATATTTTAAGGCTATATGTCACAGATCAAGAAAGTATAATATTTTAAATCAATTTCTTATAGCGAAATGAAGAGAAAAAACAGAAAATACAACTAGATACGAGCCATGGAACCACCTAAAAAAACAGTACGCTATAAGCAGAGTAACCTCTGCAAAGTATTTGAACAGAAGATTTCAGTCTGGTTTTGACTGCTCCATATTATACCTCCACTCTTAATTTTCCATGAAAACTCATATTTGCACAAATCAGGGTTATTGTTCACATTATGTAAATTTATTTTAAGATGATCACTATGATTGCTTTAGCAGCAAAGGTAAAATTGCAATATATATTTTCTATATCTAAAATTAAGGAATATGTATGCAAATTTGGGAGAAATTAGCAATTGAAATATCACTTTGTATATGCTCTAAATTATATCTTCCTTAAATTGATAGGTTAAAATGCCAAACCCAGGGCCATAAAATATATATGTGTTTGCAGGTAAGATTCCAAAGTGGCAGAAAAGTTTTAATGACAGCTTTAGGATGAGAGATGAATCCTGTATTGTTGTTCATATGAAAATAAGAAGAAACATCAAGGAGACAGCCACACAAAGAAACCTACAAAGAGGACAACAAAGGAAGATGGTCACCTACAAACCAATAAGAATGTCAGTGAAGAGAATGGATAGTCATTTCAAAATATGAGATTCCCAGCTTTATGAATGAAAATATTTGTGGGTGTTTTAAATACCAAAATGGGGAGGGGGACACCTATTCCTTTATCATACTAGAAAGCAAGCAAGCAAAAGAAAATGAATGCAGATTGCTTACTAGATATTATCTTCTGATAACAGTTGTTTATATAGAACTGTCTACTAATTTGCATAAACAATTAAAGATAATGAGAGGTAAATGGAACTCATAGGCATTAGAAGTGAGGAAACATGATATTTTCAAGAGTTTAACAAAATGAATTTATCTAGAAATTGTAGCTCAATTTAAAATCCTATTACATCCTGAGTATCTTAGTCATAAAGTTAAGGTAAGACTATTTAGGAAGACTCAGGCTTAGAAAAGGCATTGATATATGTCAAAAGATAGAGCCTGGGGCTGTGGCTTTTTTTCTGGTAAAGTAAATTAAAGTTGCCATTTTGTCCAGATTCCAGAATCCATACCGCTATGCTACAGAGGAGGCAAAATTACTTGAAAGAGTTTTAGAGAACTGGATTACTACAGAGATGCTCTATTTAATGATAACATAAAAATATTATATGTCAAATATTATTTGCACATCGTAATTTCAGAATATATAGATATACTAATATATGAACATTTGTTCATGTATGCATGCTGTTTTAAAGAAATAATAGTAATAATGATAAAGACATTGTGTTACAATGCCATACAACTATGGTTTTTACTGAACTTAAAATGATCTTGACACATATTTCCTGTTATTTCAATTTCTGAATGCTCATTGTCATGATAGCACAAACAGAAATCATGAGAATCAGGTAGTGACATTCTATATTCATGCCATTAAGGTTCCTAATGTGTGACCTTATAATAAATCTCTGTTGTAATAATTTGTCCAATGAAAAGTAGCATCTACTCATATTTTGGGTTTATCTACAAAGTGGGAGGTGACTTGAAAGTTTGTGAAGCAACACTGTTACGTGGATATACAGCAAACTCACTCTGAATCAGTGTGCTTGACCAAGAACTTCATTGTTGGGATAGTAAGTCCCATAATCATGCAGGCAACTAAGGCAAAGGTTGCATTTCACAAAACTGCCCTTGCAAGTTCTTCAGTCTTCCATCTTCATTTACAGAGTCCAGGCCACTTACTAGGAAGAATCGTTTCAGTTGTTTTCAGGAAATTAAAGAACTGAAAAAAGCCTTCATTGTGAAAACAATCAGTAGAGAAACTTGTTTGTGCCAAGTGGAGTGTCAAATCAAATCACTCCAGAAAGCAGTACTCATGTGATTTCCTTTCATTAACCAGTAGGAACAAGCGATTTCTTGTTACTACCTACAGCTTTCTTGTTGGTATCTAGAAATCTATAGAGACATCACACAGCACTTAGCCAATTTACCTTTTTAAAGTTGCTTCTGATATCATTATCTTACTGTCTTTGTGTAACTGGGCAAGATTACCACACTATGTTTGCTGGCCTACCATTCAGGAATACATGGGCGCTGTTGCTAGCAAACTGTCAACTGGGGATCAATGTTCATTGCCTCCCTGTGAAACACGTAGTGGGAGGCTTCTTTCCCCCTCTATGAGCATCATTTATCAAATTTCCATTCGGAAGTTTGCATGAACTCAAAAGTGTTATAAGTTTTGCTCACCAGAGAAAACTCACAAGTTTTAAGGAACTGCACATATATATCCTAATCTACAGGGATTTAACTCTGTCTGGTCTGAAACCACTGCCCTGCCTGCCCTTATGGTATCACTTGTATGCTCGGGCTGATGTTTGCTAAGGCTAGACTTCTAGAAAACTTGCAGTGCTGACTTTGAGGTCTGCCTTTAGACACACTTCATACCATTGTGTCTTGCATTCTTACATATACGTGCTTGTACATAAACATGTGAATTTGTATAAGCACATTCTTAGATAATATGTCTATCTCAATTATCAACATTGTATATGCCAATCCAAGTTTTTTTTTAATGATTTTTACAAATGTGGTATAGATGGTGATGCACCTGCAAGATATAATAATTAATAGTAATAATAAAAGTACAAATAAACAATAATCATCATCATAATAAATAAGGCAGGAGAGATGACTTGGCAGTTAAGCACATGCACTGCTTAACTGAGCAATCATTTCTCCTGTTTGATTTACAAAACCTAGGATCAGTTCCCAACAACCACATGCAGTGTCTCATAACTGTCTGTAACTCTAATTTCAAGGGTTCCAATGCCCCATTATTATCCTTGAAGTCACTAGGCACATATATGATACATATGTACTAGGAAGATGAATCACCCACACGCATAAAATAAAAGAAATAAAATTTAAATTTATTTTTAAAAAAAGACAAAAAATAACCCTTAGTTTTTAGAGCATATAGTTGGCCTCCCAAAGATCTTCTGCTAATCTCTGTGATAACTGAAATTATGAGGATAAATAAGAGGAGTTGAATACAACTACTTCAATTATGCAAATAGGAATGTTACCATCTGGATGGGGAATAACCCATGCTCCTGCGAAAGACTCATGAACAGAAACATTGATCATCAGTCGGCAGCATTAGTTTTGGAAATTCTGGAAACATTGTGATATGTGATTAGGGAGCTTGTTTTGAAGACTATTGCTCCTGAGGCTTCTTGATCACTTTCTCTTCTTCCTGTTTGCCATGAAGATAGTCCTCTGCCACAAGTTCCCACTCTGGCTAATCTCATGGTACCAACCATGAACAGAACCAGCTGAGGGAAATAAATTCCTTTCTCTTGGCTATTTTCATTACTGTAGTTGAAATTAACTACTACAAAGTCTTAGCAGTGGAAATTCTGTGATCACTCACTTTAGTTTTGCCTTTAATACGTGTAATTGCTGGTATATGAGCTATAGTAACAAACTCATCACATGTCCTACTGCATTTTTTAAAAACTTTCCATGAGAAATGCAGAGAGAGAGAGAGAGACAGAGAGAGAGAGACAGAGAGAGAGAGAGACAGAGAGAGAGAGACAGAGAGAGAGACAGAGAGAGACAGAGAGACAGAGAGACAGAGAGAGAGAGATTAGGTGGAGAGGAAACAGATATAGAGGGAAGAAGAGCAGGGATTAGTGTGTTAAGGAAAAAGAGGAATGGAAACTTTCGGAGGTTTTCCCATCTTGAGTAACACTGTGAAACACTGCTAAGCCTTCAGATTCAAACAGCAGAAACTCTCCCAGAACTAAATTTATGTGATTCCTTCCATTACTCTAAAAAGAAGAGATTGTTAAGGTTTGTTCCTCATCATTGATTTTTTGTATGTGGAGTGAGAAAAAAGAAATAAGAGATGCAACAAACATAATCATCCAAAGACTAAACCATATAACATAATATGCTCAAAATGGAAAAAAATACCAATAGGTAGAACAGAACTGAGAATCAAATTTATATAATTTATTTACTAACTCTGCATATATTTATATTTAGCTATTAAAATTACTTCAGACTAAAAAAAAAAATCAACAGGTTCTTTTGTTTATCTTCCAGTATGACTTAGCTCAGGCCTTATATCTCAGAAGTATTTAATAGCAAGCCTTCATTGTGTGTGTGTGTGTGTGTGTGTGTGTGTGTGTTTAGTACCTGATCATTATTAGGTTATTTTTCCATTACCTTAACAAAATGTCTTAAGCTATATAGACTCTTAAAGAACAGAAATTGATTTTGGCTGGAAGATCTGATCAAAGCTGAGGTCATGATGGACTTCTTGCCTCAGAGTCTCACAACAATACAGGTCATCAAATGAAAAGTCCCCAGGAGCAATCAATCCTCTGGCCTCTTTCCATTAAAAAAAAAAAAAAAAGGTAAAAATATTTTAGCACAGATGCTCTACCAGGGTGGCCTTATGCAATAAAAATACTTCCCCTACATGGTGATATTTTGTTTGTACTCTAACAAAATTTGCCTGAAGATCAGAGGACAGAGCCAGCCACTACATTAAACATAGAAGCCAGGCAGTGGTGGCACACACCTTTAATCTAAGCACTTGGGATCTCATGCCTTTGCTCCCAATATTTGGGAAGCACACAGGCCATTAACCCTAGCACTAGGAAGGTTGAGACAGGAAATGATATGGCTGGGCAGAGAAAGGCATACAAGGCAGAAGGAAACAGGAACTCAGTCCATTCAACTGAGGACTTAGCATTCTTTTTGAGGGTTCCCAGAGACAGGCTCTTCCCCTTTTGGCTGGGGAGATGGCAAGGTGAGAATTGGTCATAGCTTGTTTCCTCTGATCTTCCAGCATTTACCCCAATATCTGGCTCTGAGTTTTTATTATAAAACCATTTAGGATTCATGCACTACCCCAAACTTCTCTTTTTTAAAACTGTCGTCTATTCTCTTAATACCTAACAATTTAGAAGTTTTTAACACACAAACTTTCAGGTACCACAAATGAATTATAGCCTATCCTTTTTAGTCCTAATTGTCACTGTGTATTGCAGTTAGTTAATAAAGCCCAAGTAATTATATATATATATATACACTTTTTTTGTCTGAGTTTTGGCTAGGTTGGGCAAAAAGTATTTGCTCAGGCTAATAATAATACAATGTGTCACACTCTTACAATATCATAATAGAGCTGGGCAAGTTTTATAAATATTTATATTCCACAGAATAATAAAATGTATGAACTAGTGAGTGGGCTTTTTTGCCATGTTTAGCATTAAAATAACCCTACTTATATTAAAATGTTAATTTTAATAAAAAAGTACTGCATAATTGATCGGTGACTTATAAATTGCTGTTTCTCAAAGCAATAATATGTTTAATGCAATATTACATTCTGGGTAATTTTACTTTCAGCAACATTTTGTTAGGCTATAGGCCAACAACTGAACATTTTTGTTCTTATTTTTTATTTATTTTATAGTCACTTATTGTAGACTTTAATCCACACATTGTCCAGCTACAGAACAGCAAGGAATAGCCTATCTTTAAATTAAACATTGGTTATGATTAGAATTACAGTTTTCTTAATATTATGATTAGGAGAAAAAATAAGTCTAATTGGAGCAAAATTTTAGATCAGAATCTGGGTTTCCAGTCCTGACTGAACAATCAGACTTTGACTTTTACACAATAAGCAAATTCAATATGTGTTTCATAAATAGCAGAAACATGGATGACCTCAGAATACTGTTTTAATGAGTTGACTCTCCTGGCTGTAACCACACACTTGCTATTCTCTGAAGCTTCCTGTATAGTATGAGCATCAGTAAGACTCAAGGAACACTTAAAAACCATAGCAGACAATGAAAAGTCAAAAAGCCATTTAGGTTTGCCAAAAGAAAATCACAACAGATTGCCTTCAAAGGAGTCTCAACAGACACCGGTTAAAGATGCCCCTTATGAACAGACACTCAGTCAAAGTCAAACAATTAGAAAGTAGAAAAATAAAACAATACAAACAAATGAACAAACAAAAAACATTAGGTACTGAGACTTACAAAGTGTTTAGTTGTTTTATCTCAACATAGTAATTTGATTTGCTTTAATGCTATTTATGAGTTCATGAAAAAATATACTTATATTAGAGGCTCAGAAATATTTTACTTCGTATATTTTTCTCTTTTCAGATTTCATGTCAAACCTTTAGTAGAACCCAATAAATATAAATGAATGATAAAAATGATCACACCACTGATGGACATACTCTTTGAAACCAGTTATTAAGCACACATGCGTCTTAACTATGGATTTGTTTTTCTAAAGAATTTGAAAGAAGGTTGATTAAGGTTGTCTCTGCTTATTTTCATGAGAGACAACTGAAAAGGCAACTGAAGAGGCAGGTGTTTTACGCTGTTGATAAAGGATTTATTTATTAGGCTCATTCAGTAGACAAGTTTGGGAGGGAACTGTTTGGATGTCGCCCACTGCATTCTGGGGCAATGATCTCTTGTAAATCTACAAACTCAATTATAGCCAGCATTAATATTTTATACATTAAATTTCATAAGTTACACTTGGCTGAACAGAGTAACTGAATTAAAATATGATTTATAATTAAATCCTTATCAATCACTCTAAGAGAGCCAACGATCTGTATATTTGGTGCTCGGTTTTCATTTAAAATTGTGCAGTGCCCGGTCAGGTAATAAGAGTAATCAGTTTCAGGCAATAGACAATGGATTTTTGCAGTACAGTCACATTCGTAATTGATCAGCAATGGCATGATGATTTATCATTCCCGAGATGTGTACTACATCAGGAAGCTTAACCTGCACAAGGGAGCAGCCAGCCTAAGTCAGAGAAATTTACAAATGCAGTACATCAGTACTCATAAGGGCGAGTCACACATTTCACTTGTTAAAAATACGGAGATCAAAGTAAATTGATTTCCTTTTATCATATAATTCAGAACTGCACAATTAAAATTGGATAAAAAGCTCTTATGTAGTTTCATTCCTACTCTTATGAAAAACATTTTAAAGCACTCTGGAGGCTGAAAATGTCAGTGTAGGCAATGATGGTGAAAGTTGCCTTATTTATACTAATTTTTCAGTTAACAAACTATTAAAGCACTTTTTTATATCTTATTTGATTATATGCAGCTCATCCGTTGTATAGCACATAGATAATGCCACAGTTCACAAAAGACTTAGTGTAGTTGCGTCTTTGAAGTATTTTATTTTATTATTTTAAAAGAAAAAGACAGGAGACCATGTGGCACTACAGTGTCTACATTCATAAGCATATCCAACCTTTTGACATTGTGACCTGATGCTGTCATATGTAGATGTGTGAGGACTGTGGATAGCAGGCTGACCATGCCTATTAGAGTAACTACACCTGGTCTTTGCTTACGTTTGGCCGATTTTCTTGTTATTTTAGGATTTTTTTTAATACATCTGTAAGTTAGGCAGTAGCTTCCTTATCTCAAGGCATCATGAGGAATATAAAAATATCAAATGCAATTAAAATTCAATGAAATAAGTAATGGCATTCAAATGAGTTGCTACCGTAATTTTTGTCAATGGTATAATTAGATAGTTCTCTTTTGTCAAGTTTTTCACAAGCATGAAAAAATATATTTATTTTTGCAATTTAATGCATATCATCCACAGTGATTTGTAAGTATCACTGAGGACTATGCTTCTTATAATAATATTGTAATGAAATCATACTGCATGTAAGAATTAATGATCCAAAACTTAGCTCAAAATTATTTAAAAACAAAGTTTTTAATGATTTCATTTAGTTTTATTAGTTTGTTCAATATTATATTAATAAGAATTTCTATCTTAAACTTCTGTTATGCTTTTATGTAAATTATGACCAATTTCCACACATTAGAAACAGGTAACCTTGCTTTTTATGAGTTTATGCAAGAAAGTAGTCTAGGTTAACATTGGAAAAATAGTCACCACAACTTTGAAAGTTGTTTTTTATAAATAATTGGAAAATCAGTTACTGAAATATCACCATGTCCTCAAGTCAATAGCTTTTCCTTACTGATTTTTATCTCCAGCTACAATCCAAGTTGGAGTGCTCAAAGAAATTTTTTTGCAGCATAGATCGAAATAAATTGAACAACTCATATATTTAAGTATTATTTCTGGCCAATTAACTCTAAAAAGCAAGAAATATTTGATATCTATTACCGTTTTCAATTTAATGCAGCTTAAAAGCCAAATGAAAGAATTTACACCAAATTGCAGACAATGCAAGGCGCCTATTCTGTCTGATATTTGCTTTATTAACGCAACTCAGCAAGTTTCCTCTTTACAAATCTGACAATATGGTTTCCAACATTCTAAATTATAATTGAATGTAATAGTTTACAGCAAAATTAGCGGGCGGTTTGCTTTAAACAGCATAAATCCAAGCTGGCTAACCTAATAAAGCGTTGGTGACGGCTGTTATCTAAGTAGGAGACTAACTACATATACCTTGTTTTCTTATAAAATTGACTCAGGATTTATAGTTTCGGTTAATAATTCAATGTCAGTGAAAAGCAGAGTATGTGTCTTGGCCCCAAAAGCTGACCAGTAACAGCCATACTACATTGTTGGGTGGGAAACTTGTTCCTATCCAGAATCTAAAATTACATAGCGATTGACAAATGCAGTATATATTATTTTAATTACATACAGATGATTTTAAAATATAAACTATAATAAACTGAGCTGCATTTCACTGTATTGAAACATGCATTGATTTTATTATGCAGTAAGTAAAATCATAATTTAAAATGAAAAAGCAGAAATCTTGAAGTATACTGAAATTCTTTATTTTGGGAGATACATCTAATCTGACAATACTATGCAATATGAATAATGAGTCAGTGTGTGAACCTTACATAAAACTGTTTTGAAATATGTATATAATGTATCCTGAAAGTGCTCAAAATTTGTATTTCTGTGATGATTTGTGTTTCAGTGTAATTCATGAAATTTGTATTTCAGTGTAATTCATGAAATTAACTACTTGGAGGAGACTAAAGGTACCAATTTACGGTATCACTGGTCTGCGTTTTAGAATGTGGGGCTTTATTTTCTAGTTCACTTGTATAAATAAACCAAAAAACAAGGTACTCATAAGCTTCAGGGCTCCTCAGTACAAATGCATTGGATAAACAAGTTGCAAGTACATGCTGGCTAGGATATTAAGGGGATTGTGGGTGGATGTATCTAATTGCAGGGGGTTAATCATTCTGAAATACCCTACTATTCTACGCTTCAAAGCAGTTAATTTCATTTCACTCATCTGTCCTTTCTAAAGTTAGCGATTAGAAACAAAGCAAAAAGTAACACTTGCTCTTAATCCAGCACTTATCTGTTTCTCTAGGATTCTAATTTCCCAGCTGGCTTTACATCTTGTGAAACTGCAGAGAATCATTATGTTAACATTCCAGGCATCTAACAACACACCGCATCAAATGAATTTTCAAAGTGTCCTGCATAGACAGGATTATACAAGAAGCAAGAGACATAAGAAAAACATCTTCTCTTTGCAGGTCTGGGGAAAAAATGAATGTTTAAAATCCTGTCAAATTTAGTACCTATATTTGACAGAAAATACACTGTGTACAAGTCATTTCCTTCCAGTTCCACTGATAATAATGATGATGGGAAAATGACAAGGTTTAATACTTCAGAGAGTTCAGAGACAATGTGATATGCTTTTGCATGTCACTTATTCTTGATAAGTATACCTTGTCTGGAAGCCAGCTTGTGAAAATAAATTTCGTGGATGCAAATCAGCCAGAGAATTAATCGTCATGCCTGAGAAAACCAGCAATCCTGCTCTAATTATCAAAGCTAAAAGTTATAAAGTGGTTATTTCCTTTCATGGTGCTTATTTCCTAATTTTTTAGGAAAGGCATCATTTTTAAAGGGCACAAAAGACCAGAGAAAATACATTTTCCAGTTGACATGAGACATTTAATACAATAGAAATGTCTAATTGGTTTCATGCAAGGTCAGGTGTCTTTGTCCCGCACACAGGGGACACATAGGAAATGAAAGGTCAACATGTGATGTCTTTAAACCTACTAAGGAAAATTGTATTTTTCAAAAAACACAAAGAAATACCAATTGCTTATTATAAAAATAAGCAAGTAAAAAGGTGTCATTCATTAAAATGATCATTTTGTGAATTGTCAATAGTTTATTATTTTGAAAGAAAATGTTAGTTTACTCTGGGCCACTGACTAGGAGATTAAATATGTGCCTGTATGTTTATATATGACTATGTCTAAGATAAAATTGTATTTGCTAATTAAAAATTGCAATTCATTTTGAAAATAAATTCCATAAAACTAAACTGTTTCCTGTATAATCCAAATCACCATTGGTATAAAAGAAGTTACACTGTGTGAGGGCTAGAGAAGTCTGGTTGAGGCAATAATAAAAAAATAAATTTTACGCTTATTAATCCACTATTTGTGAAGTTGTGCAAGCCTGTAAACTTTCTTGTCACACTATTCTGAACAGGTTCTTGTTAAAGCACTCTGCACTGTGACTAACTCTCTGAAGGGTGTGACAGACTCTGAACGATGAATAGACGTTTTATCTATGTAAGTACGTGGATATTCCATAATCCATGCTTCGAAGCTCATACTAGTCATTTGAATTAAATAGTCTCCACAAATAAGTTTATGTTAAAATTTGGAGTGTAGTGGTGCCATATGTCAGAGATCTGTAAATTCAGAAGGCAGGAGGATTAAAATTTTGAGGCTGAAACGGGGTACATAGCATACACTTATAAAACAAACACACACATGCACACTTACTTAGGTTAGATATATCAAAAGTGTATGTAAATTATCTGGTCTTAAGTAATTTATTTTCTTAATGTATATTCACTGAATGTATCCCATGCACACATGATGCCAATACGTAGTTATAGATGGTTGTATAGCCATATTGATACTTAATGAAACTGAACTTCAGTCTATATTCGTGTGCTAAAGCCAAAATTGGCATTTACACATGAAAAAATCCCAATATATTTAATCATTGCTTTTATGTACTATGTGAAGTAACCATATGACATCGGAGCTAACTGGAGAGCTGTTTTTTCATAAAATAATTAGCTGTTTTGAAATAATTAGCTTCTGTGTTTAGTGTTTGGTTTTAGGAATTATTGCATTTGAATCGCCCAAGGAAATAAGTAGACTAAAAGCCACAATGTCCTGAGAAACACATCCCAAGCTCAGTTTTCATTCGACATATTGGGTGTTATCAAACAAGCAAGACAACACTGAGAATAAATTTACAAAGGCAAATAAATCAGGGCAGACTGGAGATAATAATACAGAGGCAAGGGTCTGGCTTTTGAACTAGAACTAAATACTTAATATATCTGAGGTTCAATAGACACAAAATGTAGAAAAGCATAAAACTGACCTTGTTGAAGAAGTGCTAGAGTGTAGTAAAATATTATCAAAAGAAATAACACTAGAAGGCTGTTGAACAGAAAACAGGTTTGGAGCAAAGCAAAATGAACCCAAACCTATTCCATGCGAGCAGAGGTCAGCCTGAATGCAGAAAGGGAGAAAGCTCAAGTCTGCAAATACAGACCTTACTTTAGCTGTTCAATTGAGAAGAATACTAGAAAGCACTTGGTTTCTGAAGACTAGAGAAGTCTGTGTGGTAGCAAATCCTAGGAGGCCATGTCCTGCAGTCAACCTTTCTTACAGTCGCCTTTTGCCCTGAGTTCCTGTGCTTGATTCTAGTCAATAAAACATGACAAAGATGAATGGATTTCATAAGCCTCCAGACTCAGCTGACAAGGGCAAAGAATTCCCTCCCTGGCTTTGAAGAAGTAAATTTCTCCTCTGTAACCCAGCCGGAGTACTCCCATGTGGAGGGGAAGGAACAGGGCTTTGGGACTTGAGGGCAAACTCAGTTAATACTAACAAAAACCAGTGGCCACAATTCTACAATTTTAAGGAACTGAAGTTTGCCAGCAGCATTGTGACTTAGAAGAGAATGAGACATTTTTAACAAGATCAAGGCATGGTGACTCTTTCAGGACTTCCAAAGGATTCTGGAGCAGAGCATGCATTCAAACTGTGTCCATACTTGCTCATGGAAAATTTGACATAATAAATGATTTGTGGAAATTTTTGGATATCACAATAGAAAAAAAAATCTGTCCAGTGACTCATCTTTCCTGCAGTTTTACCTTCCAGACAACAGGACTAAGTGAGTGTACAGGGACAAATAATGCACCCAAGAGAGTCTAAATGCTGGTCCTGATGTTTGTGCCAACAACAATATGTAAATTCTCTCTCAGGGACCATATTAGTCACAGTGGGTATAGGACCAGGCCTCTGCAAGAGCAGCAATGATCATAACCACTGAGTCATCTTACCAGCACCTCTATTTTCATTTGCTACTTTTAAAACCTTAGTATAAATAACTTGAAAATAATACCAACATGATTTTCAAAATTTACCATTTTATTTGGGGGGGGGGGCGGTTAGGGAAATTCATACATGCTTTGAGTAAATCTACGTCTCTACTCCCTTCTTGCCAACTCCATCCCCTTCCTCTGCAAATTTCATGTGCTCCCTTTTTAAAACCCACTGTGTCTATTTAGAGCTGTTGACTGTGCACAGGTAAAGGGCATCTATTGCCTCTACACTATGAAACTCTCACTCCCCCACAGCTATCAATTACCAGTAGCACCTCATTTAGGAGTGGGACTTTTGAGCCCTCCATTCATGTTGTGGTTTGGGATGGCTTGAGTTTGTGAAAGTCTTGCGCACACATTCACAGCTACTATGAGTTCATGGGTAGAGAAGTCCTGTCATATCCAAAAAACAGTGCTTCACAGTCTAATCTAAGGAAAGAGGTGTCCTTCTTTGTACAAGAGGCATACAGAATACCAAATAAACATGACTAGAAAAAGAAATTCCCCATTTCTTGTAGCTGTCATATATACATTTTAAAATTCATTAGGATTTAAACTTATGCCATAAGTAGGGATGATTTACATTCTTCATGTGTTTGTACATATACGTGATTATGCATGTGCATGTCGATGTGCATACCTTTCTTTTTATGGTCTGTTGGTTTTAGTTACTTTTCCTGTTGCTGTTATAAAATTCCTTGGTAAAAGCAACTCAATGGAGAAATCATTTATTTTGGCTAATATTTCTAGCATATGTCATGGAAGTCACAGGAAAAAAATATAGAAGCAGCTTTGCATATAGCATACATGGTCTAGGAGAGAATGCTGACGGTGTGTGCTTAGATCACTTTCTCAAGCATCCCAACCCATGGAATGGTATTCATAATAGGCAAGATCATCTCATCTCATTTAATGTAATCAAGATAGTCATTCACAAGTGATTCTAGGCTCAATCAAGTGAACAACTGCAATTAATAATCTCAGTGTTCAACTATCTTATTTTAAAAACTTGGAAGAAAGGCATTAAATTGAAGTTTTCCAAGAGAAATTTTAATTATAGAGCACTGTGCAAGCCAAACTTACATGGTTATGTAAAACAGCTATGTTCTTTAACACATTAAAAAAAATCTTTCATTCAGACTTCCTGAATTTAAACCTAGATAATTTAGCCCATGGGATAGGATGTTAAGTGGTACACTTTGCAAATAATGTATTTTAAAAATCTAGTAAATTTCATAAGTAAAATCTTTCCTCCAATGTCCTTTGCTCTAGTTGAAATTAGTTATGTGCCTTGTCATTGATCCACAAATATTCACTAAGATGATTTTTTATTATTTGAGAATATCATACATACTTGTATACATACTTACATTTATTGGTTGTTAGTAAACCCATTCCCTTTCTCCTTCCTCTCCAATTCTCTTACCCCACTGGCCGCTTTTTAATCCCAACTATGTGCTCAGTTTTTAAAATTACTGAGCCCATTTAGTGCTGCTTGCATAAATATGACTGTGGTACTATCTACTGGGACATGAGAAGCCTCCCAGGGATAACACCCCTGAAAACTAAACAATCAAAGGTACAAAAAATGAACTCTCCTTTCCTCAGCAGACACCAATTGCCAATAGCTATGTAGCTAGTGGTGGAATGTCATTAGCCTTTCTTCAACCCATGTTGTGATGTTTGGCTCGCTTGCTCTTGTGTAGGACTCATGCATGCAGTCACAGCCACAGTGACTTTATTTGTGCAATGGCACAGTCATATCAGGAAAACTCTGTTTTGTTAAAGGTATTAGGTGCCTCTGGCTCTTACAATCTTTCTACCTCCTCTTCTAGGAAGGTCTCTGTGCCTGGCATGGGGAGGGCATGATACAGATGTCCTGATTATAGCTGAGCATTACAAAGGCTCTTCTCTGCACATTGACCAGTTGTGAGTCTCTGTAGTAATTGTCATCTAATGCAAAAAAGGAAAGAAAGAAAGAAAGAAGGAAAGAAAGAAAGAAAGAAAGGAAGGAAGGAAGGAAGGAAGGAAGGAAGGAAGGAAGGAAGGAAGGAAGGAAGGAAGGAAGGAAGGAAGAAACTCCTCTAATGACAGTTAAGTTATATACTAATCAATGGTATAAACACAAGAAGTTAGAAAGCAGTGTATTATTTGGTCCATTTACCATAACAATGTAGTAGGCTATAGAGTTGGTCTTAAATTCAATCAAAAAGTGATTGGTTACTTCCATAATAGTCATGGAACTATTGTACCAGTCAGTTCTTGTTGACAGGTGGGCCTTTACTATAGCTCACACATTTACAGCTGTGTAAGACTCTTGGTTATTTTCTGTAGTAGTGGTCATTGAATGGAAGCTAGCCACCATAGATGAAGCTTTCTGGTTGGTACCAGATTTATGTAAATATGTACTATGTATCGGGTATGTGGTGTCTTCAGTAATTAGGGTCTTTACCTTAAGTTCTGAAGGGTAACCAAATCAATGACAGTATCCTATAACGATGGGGGTGGTCTGTGAGATCTTGCTGAGAATCCATATGAAGAGAAGAGGCCCATATCTGGTGCTACATTTTTGTTTGTTTTGTTAATAGCCTATGGTATCTGGGAGAGCACACCCTTGCCCCATTGTAGTGTAACTCATGTAAACGCTTTTTATATGTGTGTATGTAACTATTTTAAGATGATAATACAATGATTTTTAAGCATTCCAACATAGTTACAGTAATAAAAACAGCAGGGTACTGGCATGAAAACAGGCAGATTCATCAATAAAATAGAATCAAGAACCCACACACAAGTCCAAACTCTTACAGCTACCATATTTTTTGATAAATATACTACTAATAATATTGAATATATGTTTTGTATATAAATATTGTAATATTTACAATACACTGGAGTATCTTGGCACCGGAAAGGTTTTCCTGAACAATAGTACCTACATTAAGAATTTTTAACAAATGGGACATCATGAAACTACACAACTCTGTACAACAACAAAAGACACTATCATTCTGTGAGGCAACAGCCTACCAAATGAATAAGTCCTTACCTGCTCTACATCTAATGGAATGTTAGTGTCTAAAATGTGCAAAGAATAAAAAATACTAAACATCAAGAAAAGAAAAAAAACAACTAAAAATTAGGGCATGAAACTGAACAGAAAGTTCTCAAAAGAAGAAATACAATTGGCTGTGAGAGTAATCGCAAAATATTTAGCATCCTTAGTCATCAGACAGTTGCAAATTAAAACTACTTTGAGATTTTTATCTACCCAAGTCAAAACTGTTAACATTATTTTTTAAAATGATGACAGATTATTGCACTCATGTGAGGGAAGGAGAAGACTTACTCACTGCTGGTGGGAGTGCAACATGGTACAGTCATTATGGAAATCAGTGTGGAGGTTACTAAAAAAGCTAGAAATATATTACCATACGATCCAGATATACTATTCTTGGCAGTATTCTCAAAGGACTAGTTACCTAAATTGAAGAGCTCAGTACAATCAAGTATCTACAGGACAGCTCCCTAATACATTGAGCACAGATGCTAGTAAAGTCTACATAAAACAAAACATATTTTCCCAGGTGATATTGACTCCAGAATCGAGCCTAATACTAATGTAATGATTTATAGATATTTCTAAAGACAACCAGCTCACAGTGTGATGTAAGTACTATGCTCTCTCCTATAGAAAATAAAGTGTGTGCATTTGTGACTGTGTGTGTATGGATCACATAATTTCAACATTCTTTTTATAAGTTAGTCTGAATCACATAGATAAACAATTAAATGATTCGACTAAGATCTTTCTCCAACAGAGCTATTGTTTGAATTGGCATACATATCAAAGTTCCTAGTGAATTAAGTTTTATTTTAAAATTGGCAGATTTTAAATGAAAACTTGTTGCCTTGAGCTTTCTGGAGTGATCAAGTCTTGGTGCGATGAGACCGTGCTAAGAAGTACATGACTTTCCAATTCTGACTGTTACTCTTTTATTACTGGAGCTACAATCACTTTAGATTCTTTTCTTCCTCTGGCGTCTGTGTCACGCTGATGGCTCATGCTGGGCTTGAAGTCATTTACAGCCTGGTACCTTTAGAACTTTTCAAAGGAAACGCTGTTAAATTAGTTCTTTCCCTGTACTGTAATTATCTAGTTAATCTTTGAGAAATTCAATGTGGAAAGCCCTCTTTCTTTTGAAATATATGCCTTGTTAAATTTTATGCACTATTCTAATCCAGAGAATTTTTCTGGATCACAGTTTTTAAAACTAAGCTGCCAGATTTGTATTACTCACAAGTTCCATAACTTGTATTAATGCAAGTTACTAATGTGTTGAATGCATTATTTAACATTAATAAATTCAAATATATTAAATATGTTTTATTTATCAGCCTTAGAGTGATACTGCCATTTAAATGACTGGATTTTAGGGGTATGATGCCTGTTAAAATGACTAAAGTCACTTGATTCTCTAGCATAGATACACATTTCTGTGGTTTTACTTTTTTTAAATGAATGTCAAAAATAACTTTGTCAATGGTTTATTGATTCCAGACATTTAACTATAGCAATTTCAAGGTTGATCAGACTAGTCATTATTTCAAAAAGTGACTGTCACTAGCCATGATATGTTCCTGAAATTGACTGTCTTGAATGATCATTGAATTTTGTCTGAAATCTCTACACATGAAAACCATACCATTTTAAAAACTATTTCTTGATTCACATTCATCAAAACTATTTTGATGACTCTTAGCTCATAGAATCTTAACTTTATGATGTTTATCATTTTCTTCTTTATCAATTTTAGCTGGTTTCTTGACCTAATCATTTAGATAATTTTATAATTAATATTTTCCTTCAGTTCTTGTTCATTCTACTTCTTAATACTTCTATTAATTACATCAAATTGGTTATGCTCTTAGCTGCATATACATTAAAGAAAACTATCACATAAATGAGTATTAAGAATGCAATATGTATATCATTGTCACACAAAAATATGTGCATACAATTTCTACATTTTACAATGGATGAAAAACAATATTTTAATATTTATCAAAAGTATCTTGTGTGAGAAATTTGACCTGAGGTACTGGAGCATCACATGATAGGTGGACATGAAACAAGGTCTTCTCTACAGAATCCATTATAGTAGAGACTTGTTCGGAGTATGCTCACCCTCCATGAGCTTTGAAAATGGACCTATTCGTATATAGTGTAACCAGCTGGAAAAGGTTAGAGAGAAAGACAAAATCTTTAAATCTGGGGAGTTTTTTATCTTAACCATTATTTAAAATGTTTCTCACTACAAAGAAGAGTATGTATAATTCAGATTACCTGTAGGTAACTAGGAAGGATCCAAGAGCTACCGTGGTTTGAGTAAAAAAGAAACCCATTTCAGAGGGAATTATTTTTTTTTTTTGTTTAAATGGGCTTAAAAACTCCCGCAGATTCTTTTTAAATCAAAGGATAGGAGGTATAAAATTTTTACACACTCAGTGACCTATGGTTTATTCACAACCCAAAGCTTATTTAAGACACATAAAGATGATTAGTACAATTGTCTGTACCATCAATATAATCCAGATTACTATGCTATTTTTTGTGGTACTAGTATTACATCATTCAATCATTGAACTTTGAAATAGCCAATATAGTGAAGTCTATAATGAAATTAGAATTCATCTACCCCATGTGGATTTCAATAATTTAGTCAGATTTCCTGAGGTTGAGAGCATAGACTTGGCCTCTGCTGTCAACTGATTTCACAGGAAGTTAAGGGGTTAAACATTGTGGCTGTGGGTACTCTTGGTTCTGCATTACCATGCTTCAGCTTCTAGCAAGAACTAAAGCTCTTGCCCTGAGACGCTCATTGTGTAAGGCAAAGTTAGGAATCATTATTGTGGAGAAGGTCAACTATTCAGGGAGTTCTAGCCTAGAAGCAAGATTATAGGCAGCAGAACTCCCAAAGCCATGACAGAATAAAGATCAGAGCAGTCTCTTTGGACTGCACTGATAGAAACACCACACCTTGTGCTAAGGAACTCTATGGCTTCTTCGAAGCATGGGAAATATCAAGGCAGAATGATACATATCCTCACCCTTTAGTGCAGGCATGGAGGTACTATCACTCTCCTAAAATTGTGTATTCTAAACTTCCTTTTAGCCTAGTGTGGAAAGTTATCTTATCTGCTGAATCAAGGTAGTGAAACACTAAGTTAATTAAAGCAAACAGCACTTTATTTCTTTGTTGAATTTCATTCATTATTTAAAACTTCAACTCAAGGATGTGTTTTTTTGGCAGATAACTAAGATACGTTATGGATATCATAGAAAATTATTGTTCATGTTCCACTATGAACATGGCTATATGTCTTGATGGTGCGGATCAGCAGCGTCCTGAATATGTTGAAGACCCCAGACAGGAAGCATCAGTCTAAAGGGAACAGTGTCTTCTCTGCTGCCTCACAAGTCACCCCTTCCCATTTCCTCACCTTTTATAAATAATAAGAGGGATAAAGGCTGGTAAACTAAGAACCACCCCAATTCCAGAACCGGGTAGGTGCTCCCTCATCTCCCACCCTGCCTTCAGTGACTCAGCATCAGTAACCACATCATCACCAGCCATCAATTAGACATATCTCCACTGTGGCCAAGGGTCATGTATTTTCCCTATATGCATGTGTCATGCCCTTTAAAAAGCCCACATCTTTAAGGCCTGTCCCTTTCTATCCCCATTCAGAGGCCACCTCTTGTATATCCCTCCCCTCTAAATAAATCTCTCACTTGAGGTCTCTTATATGGTGTGATTTTGTGACATTCTTGGCTCTCTGATCACAGCACACACACACACCACACACACTCTCTTTTGATAGTGCATCGCTTTTAATCTTTCACAACCAGGTAATCAAAATGATTGGTTTCTACTCATTTCCAAAATATTCATGATTTTCCATATTGTCTTCTTTTTCATCAGCCTTTAAAGTCTTTAATTCTTTGTCACATCAAAGATCTATCTCTTAAAAAAAAATAAAACAGAGAACTAGTAGCTCACTTAAGATTTAAAAACTGAACAAATATGTACAAGTGTGTGCAAAGTTGACATCACAGACATCCTGAAAATGAAAGCTTAGAAATTCTTTTTCTGCATATAAATTAAGCATTTGTACACTTTTATATAAGTTCTCAATTAATTTAGTTAAAGTAGAATTTAACATTTATATAAGTACTTAATTTCAGCAATGAAGACTAGGAAAAGAATGCAATAAGTTGGTAATATCTAAAATTCCCAACATTTGATTAACTCAGATTCTAATTCTCTTTACTAAAAAAGTAAAAAGTCATCAGTATCACAATACTTAAATATACTATTCAACAGAATGTTCATGAATGAATATTGTTCTTAAACACTGTGAAAGTAAAATGGGTTTTTAAAGTTGTCTTTTATATGTACTCATATATAGCCGCATATTTACAATTATTACATAATTCTAGGACAGCAACTGCACAGTCAGAATACGTCTGTCAACTGTGATAGGAATAAGCCCCCAAACATAAGAGAATTTTTGTTTTTGATTTTTCAAGACAGGGTTTCTCTGTGTAGCCTCGGCTGTCCTGGAACTCACTCTGTAAACTAGGCTGGCCTCGAACTCACAGAGATCCACCTGCCTCTGCCTCCTGAGTGCTAAGATTAAATCCTTGAGCCACCACTGCCTGGCTAACAAAAGAAATTTAATGAAAAATACATTTCATTTTGAAGGGTTCACAACACCCCCAAGGTCAGGCATGTCTGGACATGCCCGGCCGACTGGGTCAGGATAGGCATTTCCTGTTCAAGGCGTCTGGTAACCAAGGCGACCAACCACCCAGACACATCCGCCTGGCGGACTCCAGGTCAAAATAGCCATTTCCGGGTTAAGGCGTCTCGCGTGACCGGGATCCATGATGTCACATAGCCACGCAAGCGCGCAGCATGGCTACGTCACCTACGTCTACCTGGACACGCCCCCGCCTTATAAAAAGCCGCCATGACTGTCCTAATCTCTCTTCTCTTCCTCTTCTCTTCCTTTCCACTCCTCCACTCCTCTCTCTCGGCGGGCCCTCTCTCTCTCTCTCTCTCTCCTCACGTGTCTTCACCCCGCGCGGACCTTCACTCCCCCTCTCTCCCCCAATAAACTCTATCAGCAGATTCTGTCGTGTTTCGTGACACTTTCTGGCAGGGTAACAGCGCAAAATACTAACACATTTATTTATTTATTTTAACAGAGCAAATGTATATTAGCTCTTCTTCTCAGAATCAAACTAGATTTTTTTTAATGTATAACAGTATTATATAATGATTTTATTAAAGAAAAAGTTGCATTCATTTTACCAAAAGGAAAAAAATTCTACTCAGCAAATATTTCACTGACTTTGTGAATGCCAATATTGAAGGTTTTTCAGAGCTGTGCTAATTTTAAAGTCAAAATGCAGATAGAGAAATGGTTGAGAAAGTTGAGACAGTCAAAACATAGATTGCATTAACTCTAATTTATATTTAGTCCATTTTTGTATTGAATCTGCTACTTAAGTTTCCATAGGTAGATTATTTGCAGTCAAAAGTAGGGGAGACCTCATGAGCTTTCCCACTCACGTGGTGGGGTGTTTTATTTTTCTACAGGCAACTTACAGATGTTGAGACAGGGAAAAATAGTCTTCCCAAGGGACTAGCACACCAAATGGTTACCGATAACAAGAGGTCTGCCTTGAAAGCATACACACAAGTCATATACAGTCTTGTAGAGATACAGCTTACAAAAAGCACTAGAGAAACCAGGATTGTTGAACACACAGGCTTTTTTTTTTTCTTCAAGGGAAGGAAAGGATGCTTTTTCACCCTGAAGGCTAGTTGGATGTTACTGAACAACCTGGTTATCATTTGCTATTCAGTGGAGCCAGCCTTCACCAGAATCCCCTAATGTCCTGGGTACTCTTGAGGTGCTTATCTTCAGCTTTGTCTCTAAGTCAACAAAACCAAAGAGGCCCTTTGCTTTCTTTGCATTCTCTGTCAATGGAACCCATCCTTATGCTCATTACAAATCTTTCCTCCCTAAGCCCTTATCTTGAACACAGTCCTCTGTCAATGAAGACCCATTCATTTGGTACACAGGTGCTTCACTAAAGAGATGTAGCTCGCAAGAGTATAGGGAATGTTTGGAATGTCAGGTATTCCTCTTAGATTCAGTCCCTCCCTGGGTGGCATCAGCTCCTGGCTTCAGCTGGATCCTGATGTTGCCTGCCAGTAAGCCTGTCACAGAAGCTGTGTCTGGACTTCTAAGCCTGTCATGGCAGTTGTATGGACAAGCTGTTTTGCCCCCTCCCCAACATTGGTCATATTCCAGAAGTTTTTGACCCATCATGGACTAAAGTCATGCTGACTTGAGTTTCATTTTATCTCACTGAGCTGATGTTTCCCTGCCTGCTGTGATGCTCACAAGTACCACAGCATAATCTGAAGTTATATACTTTCAAGATGGTTTTAGTGATAATGTATGGAAGAAAAAAAAAAGAGCATAATATAGTTAACATTGTGGAGGAGAAATTTTGGATTACATTTAGATAATAGACAATAGGAGAAAAAGAGGAATAAAAGAGCTCGGCTAAGTCAATCTTTGAACATGACATATATGAGTTCCACAAATGAGTGGAACATAATGCCTTTGTCAAGTTGTCTCCTCAAGGACACTTAACTTGAGACGTTTTTCATGAAGCAACACAAAATATGAAATAAAATTGATATTCTCCAATGTTGCCTCAGGTTTATTGATTATTACATGAGCATATGGTGAGTTGAGTCAATAGCGATAATGCTTCAAAATTATGTTATTTTCCATTTTGAAATAAACTAATGATTATTTAAGATGATATCATACTTTCTAAAATGCAGTTCTGCAATGATTTATCTACACATTAATTTTCATTCAGAAAAAATATAATTTCAGCATTCACTGCTAAAGATAAGATTATAGTTGTGGATTTTTACGTGGTTCTTTTGTTTTACAGCTTTACACATGCTGGGTAAGTCCTACAATACTGCAGCACATTGACTTTTAATATATTAACATCATATGTTCATTTTATTATTTTCATATGAAATATAATTTTATTATGATAATTTAGTAGTGACAATACTCTCATGATAGCAAGCATATTTTATTTTCTAGTTACTTGATGCTTGTAAGTCTATCATTATTATTTTTATTTTAATTGAGGATTGAACCAGAGCCTAATATCTCTATATTATTTTAAAGCATACTCTGGTGATCTTTTGTTTGTACTCTAATCAGTAAAATTTGCCTGAACATCAGAGGTCAGAGCCAGCCACTAGATTAAACATAGAGGAAGGCAGTGGTGGCACACACCTTTAATCCCAGCAATTGGGATCTCATGCCTTTGTTCCCGGTATTTGAGAAACACACACACATTAATCCCATCACTAGGAAGGTTGAGGCAGGAAATGATATGGCTGGGTGATGAAAGGCATATAAGGCAGGAAGAGACAGGAAATCAGTCCTTTCACCTCAGGATTCAGAGGCATTCAATCTGAGGATTCATGGAGACTGGACCTTGCCTCCCTTTCAGCCTGAGGGTTAGGTACTGGTGAGAAGTTTCTCTAGTGTCTTGTTCCTTTGTCTCTCTGATCTTTCAGCATTTATCCAATATCTGGTTTTGGGTTTTAATTATAAGACCAATTAGGTGCATGCAAGAGCATACTCTCTGCATAGAGATTTTCAGGTTATGGATTATCAGAGTGTAAATGAATGGTTTTTAAAAAATAGCTTGTCTCCCAACTGTTACCTTTCCTCTGAAAGGAAAGTAATTCATAGAATATTTCTCTTTGGGAAATAGAGCAGAAAATTCTCCAAAAAACTATACATGCTGTGGTAGTATTATGTTCCCCAAAATATTGTGTACCTTAATAAACTTATCTGGGGTCAGAGACAGAACAGCCACAATATTAAACATGAGGATAGGCAGTGGTAGCATACACCTTTAATCCTAGCATTCCAGAGACAGAAATCCCTCTGGATCTCTGTGAGTTCAATGGCCTTGAACATTGGAAACGGCCAGGCGTGGTGACACACGCCTTTAATCCCAGTAAACCAGCCTTTAATCCCAGGGAGTGGTGGTAGAGAGCAGAAAGGTATATAAGGCGTGAAGAAACTCGAGGCATTTGGCCTGGGTAGGCATTTGGCCTGGAGAAGCATTTGGGCTGGTTAAGCATTCAGGCTTCTAGCAGCAGTTCAGCTGAGAGTCATTCGGATATGAGGACATAGAGGCTTCCAGTCTGAGGAAGCAAGACCAGCTGAGAAGTCTGCCAGGTGAGGTTAGCTGTGGCTCGTTCTGTCTCTCTGATCTTCCAGTGTTCACCCCAATACCTGGCTGAGGTTTGATTTTATTAATAAGAACTTTTAAGATTCATGCTACAACATGCCATTGCCATAATATATTTAACTTCTGATGTCACAACTTCTTGATTTAACAGTCAATAAACTATTTTTCAAATTTCAAATACATGAAACTCTTGATAAATAAATATCTGTTTGGAATACGGAAAATAATTTTAGGATACTTTTCTGCTAAGAATCCAAGTAGACATTTTTTTTTTCCATCTTTATTATCTAGCTTTCCCTTTAAGGTTTCGGGAAACTAACTTATTTTCTTCCTGGTATGTGTGGACAATAGAATTGAATTTGTTCCTGCCTTTTAGCCTTTGTTTCTCAGAAGGTTCTTTTAAGTAAGTTATCCTCTGGCCCTTTCATGTTACTGAACCTGTTTTCTTTTTGTGTGGTGTCTAGTGTTGAGAGACATAGTAATGATATGAACTGCAAAATATAATAATACTTCAAGAGAAAAAAGGGGGGAAAAGCACTCATATAATGTCAAAGTTGTTTTTTGTTTTGTTTTGTTGTTGTTGTTGTTTTTCCTGGAAGTAGAATGACTAGGGAAAGAAAAAGTTGAAGCTGACAGGGTTAGCTGGCTGTCTTGCTGAGTTTATGAGACCTGTAAAGAATACTGATGAATTTTTTTTTAAAGGGAAAGGGTAATAGAAAACAATATTATAAATTTTAAACACAGATTTCTTTACAGAGAGTTGAACATAAAATCCAATTCTCTATTCCATTATTGGGTAGCAAGTCAAAAAAGCAAGCTTGTTTACCGTTGGCTTCTCTGCCCTTGGCTGATAGGGACCCTTGAGGTGGAGCTCTGTGAAATAGCTAAGCTCTGCAGTGCAGCATTGTGAACGCTTCTGACATCTACACCTTGCACTGAACACACTGGGGGCTGGTAGAGACACCCGCTTCTGTAACACAACTGGCTGAGTATTTGACTCAAATGATAGAACTCGGGTGAGGTCTGGTGAAGACCAATTGACAGCTGAGGATCATCTGTGAACCACGGAATCCATTTTAATCAGACACCATGACAGACTGAAAACTAAACCGATTCTCAACTGTGCTGATTAGATGACCTTGAAATACTGTAACAAATGGGCAGAAATGAAGTTCTCTTTATTGTAAGGAAAAGCTAACTATTCAGTGCTAACGAAATTATGATTACTTGAGGAGTGTCTACAGTCACTAGTTTATGAAACCAATTTAATCCCTAGTGACAATCTGTAACCATTTATCCCTACATGCACAGAAAAGTGCAATATTCTCCCCACCCAAGGAAACTTCTCTTTTCAACACAAACCACCCCAGAAAACCACAACCAATCAAACTGCAGAGCTGTGGAACCCAGTCCCAGTGGATTTGTCCACGAAGCACTCGCAAACTTAAGGCTCAGGGAACATTGCCAAAGAGGGGGACAGAAAGATTGTAAGAGCCAGAGGATCGGGAGTTCACTTTGATTTTCTCTTAGAAATTTCGGAAGCTACACCCATAGAGCAACAGTTAAAACTGGATGGAGAAGTGTCCCCAAGACCTCAGCCCTACACAAAGAACTATTGGCGACTGAGGAAATCAGTGTGGGAGAGTTAGCCTTCCCCAAGAAAGAGAACAACAAATGAACTGTGCAGCGCAAAATAGTAAGTCAGGAAAACATACAGACAGGTAGTATTACATGTACTGAATAGGATATACTTAAGAATATATATGTATGTGTCCATATATATGTAACAGTAACTAGTTACAAAAAAAAAAAAGAGGCCCTGAGTTTGAAAGAGAATGGGAAAGGATATATGAGAAGTTTGCAGGAAGAAAAGGAATGGGAGAAATAGTATAATTGAATTATAAACTCAAAAAGGAAATTATACCTTTGTGTTCTCCTAGTTATTATGCATTTATTTTACCACATGTAATTCAAATTCAGAAAAATAAAGCAATGTAACTTATTTTAGATTTAAAAGCTGATTAAATATTTTGAATATTTTGAGTAGGAATAAATTAATATGATCATTGAAATAAACATTCAAATAATCACAGGGAATTAATAAACTCAATAAATTTGCCCAAAGATGCTATTTTTTTTATCTTAAAGGTATTCTTTTTTACAGTAGACATAGATGCTTGCCTGGTCTTTTTATAACATCAAGGTCCTAAATTTAACTATTTTTCAAGAGTATCTGCATGTGTTAACATTCTGCTATTTTTAAAATTTCCACCTTTAGGAAAAAATGCAAGTTATTATCCATGCAAAATGACAGATATTATCACCTAGATGTAGCCCTGATGATCTGAGATACAAATAAAGCAATTAAAGGATAAAAAACATTGGCTAAGTTATTGATTTTTTAATATAAAAATTGACTATATTCATTGTTATGGACTCAATGAAATGTTTACAAATGTATTTCATTCTGAAAATTTCAGAATCTTTAATAGTGAAAATTTAACAATAATGTCTTAGAGTGATAATATAATTTGCATGTCTACAGAATACAGTATGGTATTTTAACATGTGTGTAAAAATCAAATCAATGTAACTTACATATTCATTAAATTAAATCATCTAGTTTGAGCTGATTGGGAGAATTAAAAATCCATATTTAGCATTTCAAAATATACCATAATTACTAAATATAATTATCAAAGGATATTGTGCAACCTAGATTTTATGCAACAATACCCCATCTACATAATTTAGATTAAATAAAGTAGTTGCAGTTTTTGCGTTGTTTTGTCATTTTTTATTGGAATGCATTACTTATATACTTTATTTCTGAGAGTATAACATAATTTAATTACATTTTCCCTTTCCATTTCCTTCCCCCCAAATCTTCCACTATAACACTCCCCATGTCGCTTCAAATGCTTGGCCTCTTCTTAATAAATACGTTTATGTGACAAAGTCAATGTGCATTTCTCACTTTATATTATTATTCTAATAGCTTATTACTTGGTGTTGATTTTCTACAGTGGAAATCAGGTGAGATAAAAAGCAAAAGTGAATTTATTTTTTATTTAATTTCAAAATACACAAAAAACCAGTAGTGACAGCTCTAAACATCAACCACTCATTTGAATCCGAAATTATTAATGAACTCACAGTACAGTGGTGATTCAAAAAGTTTTGCAAAAGAGACTGGAGCCTTGAAGATGAGGAACATAATGGCCAGCCCTCAGAAATTGACAATGATGATATGGTTTAAAAGTGAAAGCTCCTAGTATAACTTGACAAACCTAAGATTTTTGCTTCTGCATAACTAAGTATAGGAAAAAGAACTTCTTTCAAACTTCAGTTAAGAATTTTTTGATGTTGTTAACAGGAATATAAATCTAAACAACTTGTCATTTTAAATATGTTATCATTTCATTAGAATGACTAGATAGTATGAATAAAAATCAAATTCAGACAGTCTTTAGTGTATAGGTGGGATTTTATTGTGCCTCCTCTTTCATGTTCTGGGTAGTTCAAGGACACTTGGTATTTACTAATTAGTTCTTACATGGATTGATTTTGATGATCACTCAAATGTCTGAATTGCTACATTATATATACACATCTGTATCTTATGTTTATGGATATATAAAAGTATGTGTGTATCATAGTTTTTTCTAATAAGCCAAGCTAAAACTATTAAAATTATAAACAAGGTCAGAACAATGAAACTTCAGGTAGAGAAGTTTGATATATGATGATTACATTAATATATATTTATATGTATGTATAAATTTTGAAATTAAGTCAATATTAAAATTAAACATATATACTACTCATGACATATGTTTTATTTTTAATTTGCCAGATCTTAACGATATATTGAAATGGTCATATTGCTAATTGTTGCTGGAGTGTGATAAACTACAAATATGTCTTGTTCCATACTCATAATCATATAACTTCACTGCCAATTTGATGAAGACTGCAATCTCTAAACTCAAGACCACAATTTTCTATTGTTTTCATGAATTTTAATATGTTCTCTGTGAGATGAACTATGCACAAAGATAACTAAAAGTAAGACTGATAAAAGTGTCATTTGATGCTTTGAAAATCTGAAAAAAAAGTTCTGTAAAGTAAAACATAAGAAATAACTAAAATTAGAATTTTATTTTATTTATTTGAAACAATTGAAAAATACTTAAATTTTGAACATGTGGTGGACATTGGCGGAGTGGGCTTTCTGTTTAAACCAGTATCTGTGTAAGGAGTGTGACTGGTTGATATGGATAGCGTTTCAATAAAAAAAGACCAACTGGTAGTTATTTCTGGCAACCCAGCAGTAAGCATTATAGAAACAGAAACATGTACAGCAGAATTGCAGAATTGTCTAGGTTGGGTATTCCCATGAGTAATAACAATATTTATTCCTGCAGCTACTGCCAATTATTTTAGGTGTTTACTTTTACCTTTATTTCTACATGGATAGACAGTTGACAACTATTTTAAAACTGACATCTTGGCAAAAACTACATGAGTTAACTTATAGAAATTATATCAAATATTATGCTTATGCCAAATGTTAATTTAATATTTCAGGTAGGTGAACATGTTTTTCAAAGGTATAGGAAGAAGAAGAAAAAGTGAGAGAAATAAAAAAAAAAGTAATACAGACAAGCATGCCCTTTATTTAACAATGTAGGTTGGGGGACAATGGTGCTGATATGTAAACTTGGTTTCCCTTTGTATGTTTTGCTGAGAGAAAGCAGTGTAATATTAATCCTACTAAAGGGAAATGTATTCCATTCTCAATGGAGATACATAATTCATCAAGCAGCCAAAAATCATGCTTATCATTAACAGATAAAAGTTGTTGAATTATCCTCTTAGCTACAGAAAAGAACAGAAACATAGCATTACATTTGATATTACTTACATATTGCAGATGAAAGCTAATGCTATAAACCAAACCATGTTGCTATAAAATTTTCTGCTTATAAATGAATGTTTTCTTGTAAACAAAGTTCGGATGTTATAAAAAGCCAGGAACATTGCTATTAATATTTAATTCCTCTTTATTTAGAAATCAACTTTGAATGTGTCACCAATACTGTTAATTGTAACATGGAGACGTACTGAAAATACAAAGACTACATTGACCTCTTTATTGTTGTTGTTGCTGGTTTGTTCTGTGTGCACTGCTTTTCCTACTTTTGTTCTAACCTACCTGTGCACCCAGTCATGAAGACATTTCCTAGGAAAATGCTTGAATGAACCGGTTCTCATAAAAACCTCCTGTTTATCCTTTAACTGACAGTCTGAGTATTATGAAGCAGGATTGTTTAGTAAGAGGATATATTAAAGCCAGTAGAGCAAACTTTTTTCATCTTTTTGTCCCTATCCCCCTAACTTTAAGTGCTTTCTCTAAAAGCAAACTTAAAATATATTGCAACAACAAAATGTGTCAAACCTGGAAAACAAAATACAGTATCACCTTAAAAGAGAACCAAAACCCCTCCCTCCCCAAACACCACAAACTGTAACCAAATAAAAGCACACACACACACACACACACACACACACACACACACACACACACAAACTGAACATGAGGTCTTCTCTGGAATGGTTGCCATTCCCAGGGTCATTCCATTGGAGAAAACTGATTTTCTCTCCTCCAGCTGGTGTAAACAACAGTTCCACAGTTAACCCTTTCCCTAGTAGCTAGGTTTACATTCATCCATTCATTCATTTATTTTTTCATTCATTCACTCATTTTTGAAACACCATAACAAAACAAAATATAATAAGATGAAACAAAAACTGTCACATTGAAGTCGGCAAGACAGATAAACGGAAGGAGAAGAGCCCAAGAGGAGGCAGAGGAGTCAGAGATCCAGTAGGTCTCACACACATTCAGCATCCCATAAACATATTAAACTGGAAGCCACAGTGTACATGCAGATGACATGGGACAGACTGTTGTAGGCCCTGTACATGGTACATCAGTGTCTGTGAGTCCATATGAGCTTTGATCATGTTTATTTAAAAGGCTTTGTTTTCTCGGTGTTCTCCATCCTCTCTGATTGTTACATTCTTCCCGCCTTCTCTTTCACTGTGTTCCCTGAGTTCTGAGTGGAGAGATTTAGCAAAAAATATTAATGCATTCTTTACGTAGGGTATCATAGGATCCAGAGCTTACACGACCTAAATTAATTAATGTAATTTATTAATCATAATCATTAAAAATTATAAAAAATGAAAAATCATGATAGATAACCTCCATTCATAACTTAAATAAATGTATTTTTTCTCACCAATTGAGACAATAAAAATGATTAACAATAAGTGTAGTATATACAAAAGATTTCTCTAAATTGTAATTTTAGTGATGTTAGTGCTCAAAGTTCTAAACTACAAAGTAGTTGTTTCATTTATATAAAAATTCATTACATCAAAATCTTTAGGCATTTCGTTTTTTACCTGGGATATATTTAACCATCCTACTTATAATAATATAAAAATAAGTAAATCTTGGTTTAAGGTATATTTTAAAATGGAAAGATTTAGGGACTGTCAGTAAAATACTGATTACTATAATACAATAATGCTAGAGCAATACTTAACCAGATCTATAAATTAGCAGCCAAATATCTTTAAAATAATTATATTTTAAATGCAAAGTAAATGGAGAAACTTACGCCAATTATTTGTATGTGGTCCTACAAGTGAAGCTATATTTTCAATCGGTTTTGGTTTTAATTAAAAGTTAGTTCACTGAGAAATATGGAATTTAAGCAATGTATACCTATATGCCAACTAGTTTGTTATTATGGGAAGAAAAGGTTGGACACATGCTCCTAGGATGCCAGTTAAAAAGCAGGAGGGAGATAGCTCTATTTCCCAAATGCGACTTCCTCACAGCTTCTCTCTCTTGATTGAAACTGGATTCACATATGGAAACATAGACTTAACAAACTCTGTTTGGGATTTTGCTCTTATCAACAGTCTGGGAAACTGAGGGAAGTGGTGGCAGGAAGCTTTGTTTACCTTTCTACACCAAAGCACATATTGGCTGCCTGAGGAATCCTTCAGCAAATTAGGACTTGTCTAGACTTATAACAGGAAAAAAAAAAAAAAGAAAAAACTACATCATTTGTAACCAAAGGCATTATATTGTTACACAAAAGACACTAAGTAGAAATATGGGTTTTTCCATCATCATCCTTGAATAAATCATTAAAACATGATAAGTAGAACATATGTATTTTGGTAAAAATTTTATTGGATGATATCAAAGAAAGGAAACTACATAATTTTGTTTTTTATTACTTTTGCAGTTTGGTGATTAATCCTTATACCACATATGTGGTTGAGAATAATAAAAGAAAGGAGGAAAATACATGATTATTCCCGAGTTCTTTTAATAGTGTATTAAGGTTTCCTTAGCCACATATCATGTGAACATAAATAATTGTATGACATTAGTGTGGGATCAGATATATTGGGGTGTCTCAATATGTTCATGTATGCACTGAATCAAAGCAATGTTGAAATGTGAAAAAAATCAACAACAGGTTTCAAGAATTTAAAAAATTGTTACCACTCACATCATCAAAATTCTATCAAAGAAAGAAAGCAACGGCGATCCTACAACCCGATTTACTCCCTTTACTCACAACAAACAACATTTCAAACTAGACTACAGAATAGTGGAAGAACAAATAGGTTCTCATTCAGTTTCCTGAACTGAAAGTAAAAAACATTCTTCTCAGAACAAAGAGACCAAGAACTCCACTTTGTATTAAGATATGTTATGCTCACACTTTGATAATAGAGTTGGCCAAATTTACTTAGAAAAGTCATAATTTTCTAAGAGTGGAGATACACACGTTATTTAGGGTGGGTATTTTAATTTTTTATGTTAATTGTGGAGAAGTTTAGAAAGGATCTTAAGTGCTTGTCAAATACTGTCTGGCATTGGTACAGACAGTAAAGCTCCCTGGCTTGATGAAATCATCTCCTCTCAAGAGTTACATGGTACATTTAGATTGTGATGTTTGGAAAACAATTTTGACAGTGAGAGATATTTAGTCAATGATATTATTAAGTAACATCTCCATGTTCAGCTCCTGACTTATGCAATATAAATCAGACACTGTGTCATTTTTCAAAGAGCTTATAGTCCTTTAGGAGATAAATTGCACACATAAATAAGCAGATGATAAATAGATACCAATAATTGTCACAACATGAACAAAATTGAATGAAGTTCTATGGATAAAGTAGAAATGTTGACTGCCAGATTAATTAAATCTCTATAGACTAAAGTTTTATTCTCAAATAAATACAGCATAAATTCAAGTCTAAATTAATTAGTGTACAAAAACCTAATAGATTCCTAGTAGTAATAATTTTCAAACACTTTTCTCACAGAGAAAAATGCTTTATCTTGCTGGGATTGAGTTAACACACTCTAAACAACTTTCAAGTTTCATTTATTTTCCTAAAATTTTCATGGCTCCATGAATTCATCATAGCTTGTTTTACTGATATTTTTATGGCTGAAGAGAATGCCACCAATCCCTTCCTTGGAGGACAG
>CABHPQ010160685.1:0-17238 GCA_902168405.1 Peromyscus aztecus | reverse complement strand
CATGGGTGAATGCGTCCACACACATATGCACAGACATATATAAATAGGCATACAGTATACAGTATGCCCACATAAAATACACGATTTTCAAAAGGCATATTTTATTCACTTTATATAAATGTAAATCACTAAAATATATTATTGTGTTATTTATGCATTTATTTGTGTATGTAAGTATTTGTGTGTATCCATATGAGCATGCATATGCCACAGCATGCCTATGGAGACCAAAGAACAACTTCTAGAAGTTGGTTCTTTGCCTCTCCAACTCTCTCTATATGATGCTAAATCCAAAAGTCTCCTTGTTTCTCAAGTACAATTTTTTTTTTCCCACAAGGGATATTTAGAATACAATCTATAATGACCATATAGGGGAATAACAAACCCTGTTCTGATGACCCTACACATTTAGCTGATACAAATAGGTAATTTCATAGAATTCAAGGAAAATCTTCAAGAATATAGTTTTACTGACAGTGTTGTATGCTCTACATTGTATAGGTGTGCTCATGTTTCAAAAAAAGCTATGGGCATAAATATATGAGATATATTCTGTTTGATTTGTGATTCTGGCTATAAGAGCCTATGTCATGTGTGTGTGTGTGTGTGTGTGTGTGTGTGTGTGTGTGTGTGTGTTAAAAATTGTGTTGTCATCTTGAGAATGAGAATAATTTCCCCGTGTTGGGAATTTAATGCAGAGTTTAATATATGCTAAGCAAGCACTTCACCCCTGATATAAATCCTCTAACTTTGGTATTTTTTTTTGAAAAGCTGAATATCTAACCAACACCTTTTCTATGAAAATCATTATGAGTTATACAATTAATTAAATGTGATTGTTTTCCTTAATTTTTTTGTCACACATAATTTAAATTTTCATTACTGTTAATTGCCATTGGCACCAGAAAGAAAGCCTTTTAAAGTCCTGTTTAATTTTACTTTAGCTTTATACAACCTAGAGTATTTGTTTCATTATAAAGTGTGATGGAGATACTAATTATGGGAAGGTAAAGACCAATATATGTCTCTGTCATGGGTCACCAAACAATGCTGCATAGCGATTCTGCAAGAGTCAAATATCCTGTTTTTATGTTAGTCTCAACAAATGGAGCTTGAAATGCAGACAGCTGCAGCCATGGTGCAGAGTTCTTCATTTAAAAGCAGAAATGATTACCTTCTGGTCTTTTCATTAGTTATCAGCAAGTTGCCACAATTAGATTAGGAATGGATGAAGAACTTATTCTCCATTTCATTCCGCATTACATTATCTATGTACTGCATATTGTGCACTTCATAGAAGTTCAGAAAAAAAAGGTTAAATAGATTTATAATTCTGATGAGTTCAGGAGAAAACAGCACCACAGCTGATCGCTCAGACCTAAAACCAATTTGTATGTGCTAAAATGTGAACTGCTTTCCGTGCCAAGGAGCACCCTTGGTAGGCCATCTTCAGGGAGCTTCTGGCCCTGTCTTTTCACTGGTGCCCTATGACGCCTTTGTGGCCCCTGAATTGTCATACTGAAACTGTGTTCTAGTCACTTTTCTTGTTGCTGCAAAGAACACTAAGACAAAAGCATCTTAAGGGAGACGGAGTCTCACCTGGGCTCACAGTTCAAGGATGCAGCCCACAGTGGTAGGGAAGGAAGTCATTAGGACAGGAGCATGAGGCAGCTGGTTACAGCCAGGAGGACAGGTGACAAATGGTCTGCTTCTTATTCCCTTTGTCTTCAGTCCAGGATCCCAGCTGCCACCCACAGTGCAGGTCTTCCCACCTCAATTAACCTGATGTTGATAATTCCTCTGAGGCTAGATCCCAGGCTAACCTGATCTCCTCTAATCCCTATAAAGCCTTGTCTCCTAGTGATTCTAGATGCTATTAAATTGACAAAGGAGATTAACCATCGCAGGCAATGGTTATTTTTACCATTATCAAAGAGCTTACAAATGTAACATTGTAAGGACTTAGTAAAAGGTCAGTTCTGTTGATTTCAATTATCATGTGAATTATGGGCAGTATATCGGATGCACCAGTGATGCCATCAGAAGCTTCCCTGTATTCATGTCATGGCTCACATTCATGTACCAATCAGCAGAATCTGATTCCCTGCCCTTTAGATATGAGGTAGACGCACAGTAGCATTGAATAACACATGGTACAATATAAACCAAAAAAAGAAAAAAACTCAGATACTTTATTTGCACCACTGTATCTTTTCACTGCCATGAGAACATGCTCAGCAGGGCTTCCTGGAAGTTGAGAAATGCTTCTCCCAGTGACACCATTGCTTTAGCCAATTTCCAGCCAAGTGGCAGGCATATATGTAATACCAGCAGAGACCAGAATTGATCTAAGCTTGTTCTTAATAACCAGCTTTCAACCTTGATGTTTTTTGTTCTTTTGTACTGGGATGGATGGCTAGGTAGTACCATGGTGACTGTAGGAAACTCAAGTGCCGTAATGGCCATCATTTCACATTTGGAGATTATAGAGGGGGAACATTAAAACCATGTAAGTGGTGCTTTTTTATGGAGAAGGTTAAGAGAAAGGAGAGAATTTCTCTTCTTCCCCTATGTAACAGTATTTGTCCTTTCCTATTGGGTTTGTAATGAACATGATTCTTCAAGACCATATTCCTGATTATGAGGCTGCACAGTGACCGGAAACCATCACATTCAGAGAGCCAAGGCTGGAAACCATCATATTCAGAGCCAAGGCCAGTGTGCCGAGGCAGAGGCAGTTGGTAAAGGCCAGTGGTTGGTAGGGGAAATAGAAAAGATACATCACCTCTGACAGAATAATCCTGCAAGGTTTGATTCCTCTCCATTAAGTAAGCAAAGAAGGTCATGCATATGGTTTGTCAGCGGAGGTACTAGATTTAGCAAAGAAAATACAGGATGCCCAGTTAACTGAATTTCTGGTAAACAACAAATAACGTATTATTCCAATTGTGTCTCATATCGTGTGTGTGCTGTGTATTCTACAGGCATGGAGACAGGAGGATGGAAAACTGATTTCATTTTGATTGCAGTTTTGCCTGTTATTGTTGTCTGACTGGTAGTTTGAGGAATAATGTCCACAGTGTCTGCTTTTTTATATTATAGAAAATTATCTAAAATTTAAAATGTATACAGCTAGAAATCAACATAGATTGTGAATCTGGTAGAAAAACCCAGGAACTCCTAAGACAGTTATAAATTCACCCTAAACACCAGAGCAGATCCACACAGGGGCTGTGGCTTTTTAAAATCTCCACCTTAATCTAATCACTAGGAGCATATATTATTTATCTTGTCCATACTCAGATAATTTAAATTATTTTTCATCAAAATAATTTTCTGTGTTTTATAATCATCATATAATATGTGATCACTATAAATTCAATCAGAAAATAATGCCAGAGCATTAAGTCAAAAAAGAAAATGAATCACTACCCGCTGGAATAATCTTTAATTTTTCATATATTCTTGCATGTGGTGTGTGAGTGTGTGTGTGTGTGTGTGCGTGTGTGTGTGTGTGTGTGTGTGTGTGTGTGTGTGTGTGGTGTGTTTATGTGTGTTCTCATATGTGTAGGTACATGTGCATATGAATGCGTGGAGAACCGAAGTTGACACTGAATGACTACCTTGATTGATCTCCACCGTATATATCGAGGCAGGGTTTCTTGATGAATCCAGCTCGTTCTGAAGAACCATGTCTCGGCATTCCACTACGGCCTTACAGGTTGGCCTTACAGATGAGCTACTATGTTCACCTGGTTGTTTTTGTTTGTTTGACTGTTTTCAGTGTGTTTTCTGGAGATCCAAACTCCAATACTCTCAGTTGTATGACAAGTATTTTACCTGCTGAATCATTTTCCCAGATCAACAATTCTTAATATCCAAGTAAAATACTTGGACTTTCTTTGTGCATATAGATAAATATAAAGATATGTGCACTGTTTTGTCTCTGCAGAAATGGAACTATATTATGCATGCTGCTTGGCAACCAGTTATTCTTACTATCTTGTAGCTTCTCATTGTCAATAAATACACATTTATATCCTTGTTTTTAAGGACTGCAGTCAGGAAGCTAAGAATATTTATTGAGTTTTTCCTAAATGTAAAACATGCTGAATCTCATTGAACGCATATTCCATGACAGATTTAACCAACCCTATAGTCAGACATATTCTATCATTTGTAATTACTCACCAGCACAATCAAGCCTACAATGGATATCCCTATAAGCCCGTAACTCAAAAGATTGAAAGAAACAAGCATGTTCAGATGCTCCAGAGCAAAGCCAATGTCTCTGAAAATTTCTGGTTTGTATTGCCTTCACACTTCCAGATTTTATGTACATTATTAGATATTCAATCAATACACTGCAAAAAGACTATTCTATCAGTGAATCTTGTGCTCTCTTCATTATTGCTAGCCCCATTTTCTCTTTCTAGTACATTTATATATGTACAGTTATACTCCTAGGAAAAAACAAGCAAGACAGAGAGAGAAAAAACAAAATCAATAAAATCAGTCTTCAAGCAAAGGGTTTATCCATGCCAGAATTTATACATATACATTCTTTTATTTATTGAACACTTTCCCAATACCAAATATCTGGCAGCTCATCTTTTGATTATAAATAAAATAAGGACAGGATAGCTCCTTCTAAATGTCTTATAGTACACTGCAGGGGAGATGACTTAGTGGGTAAAAATGCAAATATCCAAACATAGTGGCTATTAGTGAAATTATTAAGGCCACTCCACATAGTTAAAAGGAACGTTTATTAGTGGCATAACTTACAAATGAAGGGATAGGTAGGTCGCAGGGTCTGGGGAAGGTGTATCGCAGTCCAACGGTGTTCTCTGGATCTCTGCTCGGTCAACCTCCACCGTCCAGGGTCCAGGAACAGAGAGAGCTGGCCCATCTGGATCTCTGGTCTCCAGGGTCCTCTCTTGGCCCTGCCTTGTAGGCGTGACAGTTACCGAAGCCTCAATGGGGGTTGGAACTTCCAGATCAAAGCTGGAATGGCTACCCACTACAAGTGGCCATGTGTGTAACTATGGTATTAGAGTGAGCAGCACAGGGTGTGTAGATCCCAGGTGTTCCCAAACTAATGGGCACAGTGGATGATCCAAGCTCCTAGTCAGTGAAAGGCCCAGTCTCAAGGCAGTAAGAGGGAAAGCCACAAAGGAAGACACATGAAATCCTTTCCGCCTTCTACATGTGTATGTCCTATCAAATGCATGCACCACACATGTAACACACACACACACACACACACACACACACACACACACACACACATACACACACACCATAGAACTGTAGAAATAAAGAGGCATTTTGCTAACTGCTTTCAAAAGAATAATTTTAAGCTATTGCATGGAGACGTCCAATTCCATACTATTCCTAATGTGTGTGTGTGTGTGTGTGTGTGTGTGTGTGTGTTGTTTGCCATGGTGATATAATTGATATAATATTAATAAACCTATAAAATGCTAATATGATAAGTTGTTGTAAGTCAACTTGAAAGCTGAAGTAAGTGAACATGGAAATACTCCACAAATCACTTAAATATTAGAATTTATTTAAAATATATTAAATGATTTCATTTCTAATATTTTCATGTGCAGCCAAAGCACTTTCTATTTTAGTCTCATGTCTCTAAAAGCAAACATTTTGGGGGATTTTGAACACATTTGATAGTATTTTGGACACGTTTCAGGGAGAGTCGCTCCACATACAGTTTAAATATTTAGGAGAAAATCATTTTTAAGGGAAGAAGTAGTGATGTTAGATATACTTCCTAGGCAAAATATAAAAATAGCAGTATTTCTTTAAATGCATTATTTAAAAGTGAATCCTCACTCTTTACAGGTATGTTGACATACTTATTTATTGCAACTCAACTTTCAGTTGGCCAGGCTTAGTCAGGCTCGTCTTCTCTTGGTTAATTTCAAAAGGTCAAGCCATGGAAAGCCTTAGTTAAGAATGAACATACTATCACATCTATGCACTTTGTATTGGATAAAATAAGTCATGTGCAGAAGCCTGATGTCAAGCAGGGTGGGGACATACACTCCTCTACAGAGGGTACATGATGCGAGCGAATAGTGGCTGAAGAGAATGCAAATGACTCACACTCATTATCAGCTGTGGAAATTAAAAACTAGCATCAAAGATGGACCAATTAAATAGATAAACTGCAAATCAGTGCAGACATCAAACAACAGTGTTGCTTCAAACAGATTCAACATAAACTGCTGGAGAGCATTATTAGTAACGTTAGCTGGCACAGCTTTTACTTCCGTTGGTACTAGAGGATTCTTTTGTGGGTTTTGTATGTCTGTTTTTGATTTTTGTCTTTTTTTTTCAGGTCCATTACTGAGATTCCTTGTGTATATGACTTCTATAAGCCATCTTCTATGACTTCCATTTTCTATTCTATTAAAGTCAACACTCCATGTATTCTGAATATGTAATCCTAGATTCTTATCTCCCTTTATCAGAATTTATTTGGCCTGTAGATAATTCAGTTCCTATATTTTTTCCTTTCTCATTTTTACAGAGCCTTCCTAAGCACCCAACTTAGCTCTTTATATGATTAAATCCTATGATTATGCTGATTAGTGTTGCTAATATAAAATTAGGTATGAGAATAAACTCATGAATCATAAAATTGCTGTGCTCAGAATCAGATATCACTGGCACTTGCCACAGTGTTCAACTGTCTTTCCCTTTGTGCTGGCTGGTTTTTTGTCAACTTGACACAGGCTAGCGTCAATTGAGAGATTAGAACCTCATTTGAGAAAACACCTCCATAAAATCAGGCTACAGGCAAGCCTATAGGGAGCTTTCTAAATTAGTGATTGGCATGGGTCCATCATAGGTAGGACTACTCCTGGGATAATGGTCCTGTGTGTGATAAGAAGGCAGGCTGAGCAAGCAATGGAGCAAGCCAGTAAGCCACTCTCCTCCATTACCTCTCCATCGGCTCCTGCCTCCAGGCTCCTGTCCTACTTGAGTCCTTGCCCTAACTTCCTGGAATGATGGACTATGATGCAGAAGTATAAGCCAAATAAAACCTTTTCTCCTGTGGTGGTTTGAAAGAAAATGGTCCCCAAAGGGAGTGACGTTATTAGGAGGTGTGGCCTTGTTGGTGGAAGAGTGTCGTTGTAGGGATAGGCTTTGAGGTCTCTTTTGCTCAGGTTTCCCCTCAGTGTGGCAGTCAGCCAACTTCCTGCTCCTGCAAAATGTAGGACTGTGGTGATATTGTGTCCCCCAATATATTATGCACCCTAATAAACATATATTGGGTCAGAAAACAGAACAGCCACTAGACAGACATAGAGGCCAGAAAGTGGTGGCACACACACCTTTGATCCTAGCATTCCGGAGGCAGAGATCCATCTGGATCTCTGTGAGTTCAAAGCCACACTGGAAACAGCAGGCATAGTGACACACTCCTTTAATCCCAGGAAGTGATGGCAGGAATCAGAAAGGTATATAAGTTGTGAGGACCAGGAACTAGAGCTTTTAGGCTATTAACAGCAGTTCAGCTGAGATCCATTTGGATGAGGACGCTAAGATTAGAGTCTGAGGAAACAAGATCAGCTGAGAAATTGGTGAGTTGAGGTTAGCTGTGGCTGGTTCTGTTTCTCTAATCTTTCAGCGTTCACCCCAATACCTGGCTCTGGGTTTGTTTTTATTAATAAGACCTTTTAAGATTCATGCTACATAAGACTCTCAGCTGCTCCAGCACCATATCTGCCCTGCAAGCTGCCATGATCCCGGGGTCATGATGACAATGGACTAAACCTCTGAAACTGTAAGTAAGCCACCTCAATTAAATGTTTTCTTTATAAGAGTTGCTGTGGTCATGGTGTCCCTTCACAGCAATATAAAACCCAAGACATCATCTCAACTTGGTCATGGTGTTTCATTACAGCAACAGTAACCCTAACTAGGACACCCATTAATAAATAACTGTGTTTATGACGGAATTGGTGGTTTGTTGAATCAAGCAACTCCATCATGTACAAAGTGTCTGTTGCTTTAATTTTCAAATCTTTAATTACTAAAGGAGTCAATATTTTTACACATGTATTATCTGTACATTTTCCTAAGGAATTTATTGTTTTGTTTTCAGGATGGAAAGTTAGCCCTTCTATAATATAGACATATGCAACACTATTCTACACCATATTAATAGAATGATATTAATGAGCTTCCAAGCAAGAAATCTTTGAAGGATATCATTTATAATTCAAATGTCATCAACATACCATTTATAAAGGCTAAAGTTTTGATTCCAAGTATATGCTTAAATGTAATGGTGTCATTTTATGGCAAGTGTCTTGATTTGTATGTAAGTTTGTTTTTTAATAAAGGTTTTATGTAAACTACTGCAATTTGAATTTTCATTAATGTATGTTCAACATTTGATGGGAAAAACACTCCTCATCAACAGGAAAGTTACTTAGGAAACATCATGCCATCTGTTGCTTGATTTTTTCCCCCTTTAATAAGTTTGCTTTTTTTTTTTCTTTTTGCTTTCTGTCTAAGATCAGTTGTTGACATCAAGGCTCCTAATATGTTTTGCTCCTATGTCAACTTGACTGGGACACAGGATGCACATATATTTTCTTCTGTGAAGGTATTCCCAGATGAGATACTCATGTAAAACAATAGGCCTAGTATAGAAGATTCTTCTATTATCAGTCCAATCCTATGGAGGCCTAAAGAGAACAAAAAGCCTGTCAAAGGGGGAAATTACTATCCTTGGTTTCCTTTGAAGTGCATCATGTGTTGCCTTGTGCTCACTGAAACTTACCATATTCGCTGCCCTAGTATTCAGAATTCAACCTCACACTGCAAGTACACCTTCGGCACTAGCTCTCCTGTGTCTCAAGCATGCTCATATGGATTTCTTAGCCTTGATAACAGTGTGATCCAAGTTTTAACAAAGAGTCTCTCTTTCTTTACTTGTTTCTGTCTTTTTCTGTTTAGATGATTAGATGATGATAGATGTATATGCACATATTTATCTACTATCCATTAAATATTTTGTGGAACGCCTGAAATAATGTAGCTTCATCTTCCTGGGAATAAGTCAAAGGTAAGGTCAAGGGCTTGTTTGGCAAGTCTCAAATCAGGACTCATGCCCACAACTGTTCTAAAAATTAGCATTGGTTCCTCCTCAAAGATGAGGGAAGGGGACAGCTGTGGAGCTCTTGCCAAGTTAGGTTACTTCGTTTGCACTCTTTTCTTGATGATACGAAGGAAAACTGAGCTCCCAATTCAACATAAATTCCTCTAGAGCAAGAAGTGGAGCTGATGAGTTCTAGTGTCAAGCTATTTATGGTGATCACATTGGATAGGTGTAGGTCAGTATGCGCATTTATCTTCCATCTGACATAGAATATTTTTGCTCACAGCATTATTGAAAGCAGAGACATTAACAGTCCTTGTATTTAAATAAGCCCAACCAAACCCAGGCTCAGAGAGAAACTCAAACTTTGATATTTAAAGATGTGTTGCAAATCCTTTGGTAGAGTAGGAAAGGTGGCTAATAGCAGACTTAATTGAAGGATGCAATTTTTGTATCTTCAGAACCTCAGATGACAGACTGACTATTTCTCTTCTTTGTATTTATCACAGGCAATTAAGTCTGGCGTAGGAAGAGAAATTAGGCTAAGGGGGAAAAATTGGTTCCAAGTAAAGCTTAGGAAGCAATTTCTACCGATGAAGTAATTAATGAGTGAAATGGGTTTCTACATTAGCTCTTGAGGCAAAGTTATCTTAATGAGACTCCCTCTTGGGAAATATGTTCAAAGTAATCTGACTCAATGGTCAAGACACAGCTGATCTTGAAGTAATGAAAATGCGGTCCTTCATTGGCAAAGGGTCATCTTGCTCAACAAGGTATTAAACTAGATCATTTCTTCCATCTTAATGACCACTGCTATTCCTGAGGAAAACAGAGGGGAGATAAGAAGAGACTGTCCAATGCAGAGTGGTCACCCCGGAAACCATACATACAATAATATACAAACAATAGGAATGGATTTGTCAGGTTGTATTTATGTATTTGTACCCATGCACACACACACACGCACTCGTGTACACACACACACACACACACACACACACACACACACACGCATGTGCACACATGCAACATAATAAAGAAAAAGAAGCCATCAACTTGAGAGTGGAGAGAGCATGAAAGAGGTTGAAGGGAGAAAAGGAAGGGGAGTGAAAATAACTATTTCAATTAAAATTAACCATTAAAGTATAAAGAAGAATTTTAGAATTTGTTTACACTGATCTTTGTTTTGTTTTTTTTTGAATTTATTTTATTTTATTTTACAATATAATTCAACTTTACATATCAGCCATAGATTCCCCCGTTCTCCCTCCTCCCGCCCCGACCTCCTTCCCCCCGACCCACCCCCCATTTCCATCTCCTCCAGGGCAAAGACTCCCCCGAGGATTGAGATGGACCTGGTGGACTCAGTCCAGGCAGGTCTAGTCCCCTCCTCCCAGGCTGAGCCAAGCGTCTCTGCTACTTTGTTTTGTTTTAATTAAAAAGTGTGTTATATTGAAAAAGAAGTAAACCAATAGGAGTGTAAAAATTAAAAGATGTAAGGATTCACTAAACCTGCCTGTGTTTGAATGCACTCTTTAATGCTCCCCAGGAGAGCCACTAATCTCCATCTCTGAACCTGGGGATATGGACTTTTTTGAGGCTAATGGTGGTTAGTGTTGAGTTACACTTCATCTCTTCCTTCAAGTGCACATCTTACAGAGGCCAGTGTGTAGGCTTCAGAGAAGTCAGTTATCTGGCTAAGAAACTCTTGACTCAGACTAACGACCAGTGTTTAAATAATAGCTCTGGAAAGGGAGCCTTTTCCTTTCAAAGTACTCAGAAAAAAGCTAATGACATGTGACTTTGCTGTCACTACATTGCAATACAAATCAAATCAGTGTCTGGGGTTGCCTAGCACTAAAGAAATTTCAAGGAATAATTCTTTGCCAAAATTTTTTACTTTTATTTCTCTTTGTCTTCTTTGGTTTACGTTAATTACATCTGTCTTGATTATCTTGTTGGCATCCTCCTGGATCCAGAATAAACTTATTTAAATCGAAAACATTTTGAGTTTTTATGCAAATTGTATACCAAATATCATCTTTTCATAGAATTTTGTGAAAATATTATGCTAAGTGAATTACTTAGCTCCCTATTCTTATCATTTAGACTCTCTATTCTATTTGATGTCCAGATGTTATTCAAACAAAGGCTTTTAGGCTCTTTAGCATCCAAACACATATTCTACTTATGGGTTACAGGTATCTCTATAAGAAGTTGGATATATGGTTGGGAATGTAGCTCAGTTTCTACAGCATTTATGTAGCATGTGCAAGACCCTAGGTTCAATCCTTAACACCACTCAAATCAGTCATGGTGGCACATGGCTAACCCCACCATGCAGGAGGTAGAAGCAGGAAGATAAAAAGTTCAAGGTGATCTTTTGTTACATGGGGAAACTCCAGGCCAGTTTGTGCTAGGGATCCTATTGAAGAAAATATTAAAAACTGCTAAGCATTGACTTTAATCATTAATTTTGATGTGTGTGTGTGTGTGTGTGTGTGTGTGTGTGTGTGTGTGAAAACAACTTGAAGGAGTCAGTTCTCTCTTTCTACCCTTCCACTGGGAAGATCCAAAAGATTAATCTCAGGTCCTCAGACTGGCTGTGAAAACCTCCATCCAGTGAGCAATCTTGCTGATACTGACAATTAGTTATTAAAATAAAAAATATAAGCATAATCACCAGTAAAATCATCATTAGACTGAATTCCCTTAAACTATGATTTTTTTAAGTGAGTATGTACAAGAACAATGTGTAGGGGCTGGAGAGATGGCTCAGAGGTAAGAGCACTGGCTGCTCTTCTAGAGGTCCTGAGTTCAATTCCCAGCAACCACATGGTAGCTCACAACCATATATAATGAGAACTGCTGCCCTCTTCTGGCATGCAGGTATACATGAAGGTAGAACACTGTATACACAATAAGTAAATAAATCTTAAAAAAAAAAAGAAAGAAAAAGGAAACATCACTTATGAAAAATAGAAAAGAATAATGCGTAGACCTTTTCATTTATGATTAACTTAAAGGAATGGGCTATATTTCATCCTTGACTACTTAGCACCACCTTAGAGAGGCACCACCTTAGGGAGGCACCACCTACCACCACAGTGACAACAGTCTATTTTGTTTTCATGCGGGCTTTCTAAGCAGCAATCAACATTAAGTGTTCTTTTGTAAGGATCATTTGAAGGATAGTTTTAGAGAAAATGAATAGTTCTTGAGTTGAGACTGGTTATCCATTATAAAAATGGCATTTGGAAAGAGTGATGCACTGTGATTGATGCTATAATGTGTGGAGGATGGGGCTGTGCATCTCATACAACTGAGGAAGAAACTGGCCATGAGAGAGGAGCACTGGCATTCAGCAGGAGTTAGCCTATGTAGCAGAGGAGAGGGTGAAGTCAGGACAAATGCAGGTATTTGAAGGGAGGGAGAGCCTGCTATTCCACAGTGGCTAATACACTAGAGAGAAGAACTCAAATGAGTTTATCTGGTTTATTAGCTAAGAATTGTTCTGTTCATGTGTGGGAACTATTGTGCAGAGTGGTTAAGCGAATTAGCTGGGGCCACACAGCTAAGCAATGACAGGTTCGGATTATTATTTTGTGGAACATTCTAATTCAATAATGTGTGGTACTCTGAGAGCACTCTGTTTCCCTAGTTTATCTCTGTCCTGGTTACCATCCAACCATGTAATGGACACTATTAGGTAAGCAATTACATAAACACAGAAGCTTTGCAAATGAAAATCCTGTTGGAAAATTAATGATGAGTGAAATCCCAAAGACCAATATATATCTAGTGTCTGTTTTGTCTCGGTGGCTTTAGGGGGATTGATTTGGCCAAGACATATGCACTAAGTTTTCACTCTATAATTAATTTAGACCATATCCCATTTTACATTCTCCCCCCTAAGATGTTACTTGATCACTTTTGGTCTCTGGAAGTGGTCCTTGTTCTCTTAACTAATGCCATTTTCCACCTTGAACTTGATGTCTCTGTTTAATTCTGCTACTGTCCTCTTACCTCTTACTACTTCTCTGTTTCTGAGAAAAGTGATAGCTGAGTCATCGAAGACATTATTTATAGACCAAATAACATTCTCTTTGGAAGACACAAGTATCTTCTTGACCAGTTTGTTTTAAGTCTTGCCTAAAAGTCTACCCTTCACTCTTACCTTGCTGTCCATTCCCCAGTTTAGACTGTCTCACAAATCAGACTCAGCTCTCATTCTGTATCTGCCTTGAGGCCATACTCAGAAATGTGCAACTATTTCCAAAAAATAATCAAAAGTGGAGAAATGGCTCTGTGGGTAAAACTCTTGCTGCATAAAACCCATGACCTGAGTTTGGATCCCCAGAACTCACATAAAAGTCAGACCCAATCAGAACCTTCATCCAGTAACTGATGGAAGCAGATGCAGAGATCCACAGCCAAGCACTGGGCCGAGCTCAGGGAGTCCTGTTGAAGAAAGGGTGGAAAGATTATATGAGTGGGCATCAAGATCATGATAGGAAAACCCACAGAGACAGCTGACTTGAGCTGGTGGAAGCTCAGGAACTCTGGACGGACAGCTAGGGAGCTCTCATGGGACCAACCTAGGCCCTCTGCATCTGGGTGACAGTTGTGTAGCTTGGTCTTTTGCGGGGGTGGGGGGGGCTAGCAGTGGGACCAGGACCTGTCCCTGATGTATGAGCTGGCTCTTTGGAACCTATTCCCTATGGTAGGATGCCTTGTTCAGCCTTGATGCAGCAGGGAAGAACTTGGTCCTGCTGCAACTTGATATGTCTTGCTTTGTAGATTCCCAAGGGAGACCGTACGCCATCTGAATGGAGAGGGAGGAAGAGTGGATGGGGGTGGGTGGTAGAAGGGAGGTCAGGGGAGTGAATGAGAGAAAAGGAGGGATGGTAAACTATGATTGGTATGTAAAATAAAATAAAGAAATACACATATTAAATATATGTACATAAAAAGCCAGACACAGTAGAACAGGCATCTGGAATCCCCTCACATTCCTATGGGGAAATGGGAAGCTGAGGCAGAAGAATCCACAGAAGCTTACAGGCTAACTGTGTGCGCTGTGAACATCAGAGACCCTTTCTCAAACAAAATGAAAGGCAAAAACAAACATCTGAGGTTGTGCTCTCACCTCCACAAGCATACTTTGGCATGTGCATACCTGTACACATACATACACACATAACAACAACAACAACCACTACTACTACTACTACTACTACTACAAAGTCTTACTTGCACAAAATGTTACTGTTCTAAGTACTCTATAAAATATAGGGAGAGAAGTGGTGGAACATTCAAATGACAAGTTAGACAGAAAAAGTTAAAATTTCTGATTAAGTTTTAAAAGAGATATTTAGTCTCCCACAAAGTTCCTCTTGGGCTTCCACCCACATATTTGATCTCTCTTTTATACTTTACCCTCCGATAGCCTTTCAAACCCTTATGTACTGCCCAGAAGCTTCTTAGAAAGCAGTTCCATCATTATGCAACCATGATCTAAGGGACCCTGAGCTCCTGGGGGCTTGAGTTCAAAGTAAATTATTAATTTGTAGAATGAAAACTTTTGGTAGTCTGTGAAATCACGGGGTTGTAGAAGTGACAGAAACAATTCCAGTTTTCTAAGAAATAGAAAAATGGTACACATTCTTACAATGGTAATGAGAAAAACCAACACCGAGCTTTCACATCTCTGCTTGGTTTTCAAAATTATTTAAAAATCTTCTTGATGTCTTAATAGATCTCTACTGGGATTTTTATATAGCAATGTCCATATTTAGTAATTAGATTCCTTCCATTTCCAAGTTAACCCAATAGGATGCAGAGGAAAGTAGAGCTAGGAGGTTAAAAAAAATTGCTGAAGAGAATCCTTGACATACACAGAAGGCTTTCTCAACATTGTAGAATCTGGTTCTCAAAATAACACAAAAGATAAGCAGAAATTGTGGTTGTACAGCTATTTTACATGCTGAGAAAGTCAAGGTTACTAAGCTTACAAAATTAGTATCTGGCAAAAATGAATTAGTTAAAAACCATGACATCTGCAGGTGTGGTCATCTTAGATAGTCATCAATACTTGTAACCAAGGACTTCTGGCTGTTCTGCTTGACACAACAGCCTTGCACTCTCTCAGTTCAACTGAAGATGAGCCTTGTGACTTGTTTTGCTGAGTTTGATATAGAAGGAAACAATGTGTCAATTCTTCAAACAGCCTTAAGAGAGTCACCCTGAATCTTCCTCATTCCTTTCAAACTACCACTGTGACAGAAGTCTGTACCAGAGTGATGCTCTCCTTAAACGTATCCATGAAGTCTACAATGAGAATGTTGATGTAGCAAACTGGCTTCAGATTCATAAGTTTATTACATTTTGTGAGGATAGGAGACAGTTCTTGGAGTTGTTTGCTGCCACAGGATAACTAAGCCCATCTTGAGATATACGTGTTTTGAAATTGTCTTTGCCTGTATCTTGCAAAAATGTCACACAGTATATGAAGTCACTGGATGATAATTGTAAAATATATCTGAATCATTGGATCTGCTGTAATTTTTTTGAAGTACCTGGGATGAAATGTAAGCCCTGTGGATCCTGGCCCAGTACTCTACCCCTGAGCTTCATCCCCTGTCCCCCTTCCAACCCTCCAGCTTAGCGTCCTGATGTCACTGTGTAGAATATTACTGGTGACTTTGATTAACAAAAATAATTACAGTGCTGCTTATCCCAGCCTCATTTCTGTTGCTATGATTTAAAAATATCCCGACAAAAAGAAGCTGAGGGAAGAAAGAGTTTATTTGGATTTCAGTCCTTATGGGGGAGTCCAGGTGACAAAGCTGTGAGATTATTAATCATATTCATGGTCAAGGGCAGAGAGAGAAGAGACACATGCATGCAGGCTACTCAGTCAACTTTCTCTTATTCCAAGATTCAAACCCAAGAAATGATGCTGCCTACTTTGAGGCTGACTCTTTCCATATCATTTTGGGTAATGGTAACTATCTTCCACAGACATGCCCACAGGCCAGCCTGATCTGGACAATCCCTCATGGAGGCTTTCTTTCTCGCTGATCCTATTGACATCCTATATGATATCCTGATCCTATCATGTTGACAATCAGAACTAAGCATCACACTACTTATTTGTACTAATTGATTCTTTCCTAACATAAAAAAATGACAGCTTTTACTCTTTACCACCTGCCTACAGAAAACAAAACAGTAAGTAAATGAAGATCAATCAGGGGCCACCCCTGCAAAGAGTTGCATCCAACGATTTCTCTAAAGCATTTGCAGGCCACTTCCTGTGTGGAAGGGACAGCAAAGAGCATATAAAGAGATAAACAAATGGTGTTAATGAAGAAAATTAAAAACCTAACCAAAGGAAAACTAATTATGGTTATTTAAGAAATAAAGTTGCACTCTGTTAGGATCCCAAGTTGTGCTGAAAACAAAATAGTATAAGTGGATAGATGATAAAACAGCTGATCAGCAGAAGGTGATAGGGTAAGCATGGGTATGACTTAGATGCCCCCAGAAACACCTGTATTGTTTCTCCCATTCTTCTATCTCAGGAAAAAGAGAGATGAGACAATTCTAAAAACAACAGAATTGGGCATTATGAAATGTCTAAGCTTGCCATATTTGCATACAGACTCAGCACCAGCCTAAAGCATTATTTTCCCATAGTTTTACCATTAGTGACTATTTCAAGATGAAATGGGTGATGGTAATTTGAAATGAAGTCAATACCTTAACAATTGGGAGGTTCAAGGCCTCCCAACTGAGTTTGATTTCATTACAATTTCCAGTGCCATCTAAGACAAATTTAATGACCATCTTCTGTATATAATAATTGGATGGGGTGTCTTAGTTAGGGAGGGTTATCATTGTTGTGATGAAACACCATGACCAAAAGCAGCTTGTAGGGAAAGGGTTTACTTGGCTTACATGTCCTTAGTAACTGTCCATTGAGTGATTCCAAGGAAGGAACTTAAACTTTTCAGAAACCTAGAAGTCATGGTTTACTTACCCTGGTTTCTTTCAGTACCATCAACCACAAACAAGCCCAGGGGTGTCCTGACCTA
>CABHPQ010160684.1:13621-24889 GCA_902168405.1 Peromyscus aztecus | reverse complement strand
TCCTGGAACTCGCTCTGTAGACCAGGATGGCCTCGAACTCACAGAGATCTGCCTGCCTCTGCCTCCTGAGTGCTGGATTACTGTGGCCGGCTAGACGTCCCTGTTTCTGAAAAGCCTTGTCAGTCACCTTCCTGTTTAAGATTTCTTGATGTGTGCTCTGTGAGTGTGCTGCGGTCTCTGCGGGTCACGACGGGTGTGTCAGATGTCTTCACACAATCCTCAGCATCTCACTTTCATCTTCTGGGAGGCAGCTCTATTCTTCCTGGTGCCTGGATGTACATGTTCTTTGTGTTTTCATCAGACCTGTCATTGATCTCCTAAATCCAATCAAAGGGCTCATCAAAGTCCATCTGAGATTACTTCCTTTAAGCCTGTGGTCATCCTGAGAGGCCATGAGAACCAGCAGCCTGTGACTGGTATGAAATAAATAAATACGTGTGTGTGTGTGTGTGTGTGTGTGTGTGTGTAAATATGTAAGTCATGTGCACTATAGAGTAAATATGTAAATGGAGCTTCATCTATTTTTTTTTTTTAATAGTTTCAGTTTGGTTCTGGTAGACTGGGTCCTTCTAGAGAAACTGTAGTCTGGGGAGGTTTTCCTGTGCAATGTGAACACCATGTTCTCTCCTTTACACATCCAACAAACGGACTGCCAACAGAGCCCCAGGATGGCCTTGTGACTGGAGATCCAACTAACCCGTCATCCTGTTCCCCAGACCTCCTGACAGGGATCACACACCATGTCAGAAGCCCCGTCAGTAAAGCTGGTCAGCACACGCCACCACCGAGGGTTAAGACTCAGAATCCGCCTGCCTCCAGAGGACAGCTGATTTCACCTGAGCAGGCTCACTGACCCTTTGAGCTGGGGCATATGAAAGAGAAAGTTTGTTCTGGGTAAAGCCAGTGAGCCTCTCTCTCAGTCTCCCAACAGCCTGCAGCTGTGGACAGACTCAGGGGCCAGTGGAGCATCCTAACTTACAGATTTCTACATTGTTTCGTGTTTTTAGCATTCAGAGTGCTTTGTGAGATTCGAGGATTAATATGGACAGTGTGACGGAGTGAAGGTACCTTTTTTTAATCCAACTCAATGTATGTCTATACCCGTATTGAAAGAAAATTTTATCACAGAAAATCAGAAACCGAATGGAGAGTCATTACTAAGTATATTGCTATTGATATGATGCACCTGTAAATCTTGTATAAATAATATATTTTATTAAAAAAATGACTGGGAAGATTTCAAGAGCATGCCAACTCTACTGTGTAAAGAAATACATATATACACATATTCCTTCTAGTAATTTTTATTTATGCTTATGTTATCTCCCTACCTTGAGTATTAGCATTCTTAAAAATATATTTTATTATTTTTGGTTGTTTACTTGGGGGTTGGTATGTGCACATAATAGCAGGTAGCTGCAGAGAATCCCCTGGGCCGAGCGTTACAGGTAGGTGTAGATGTAACCAACCGTTTTATTAAATAAAAAACACAGAACCAATGCAAGGAAGAAAGCCAAGAGGTCAGAGCTAAGAGCTAAAACCTTACCCTTCCTCCTGCAGTGGTCCTACCTCTCCGAACCAGCTACTTCCTGTGTTAAAGTCCTTATATAGAGTTTCTGCTCTGCCTTCTCATTGGTTGTAAACCCAACCACAGGACTGCCTCATCACGGCCTGTCTGTATAGACCTCCAGGTGTTCTATGGTTGGTATTGAGATTAAAGGCATGTGTCTCCAATGCTGGCTGTATCCCTGAACACACAGAGACTTACCTAGCTCTGCCTACCAAGTGCTGTGATCACAAGCGTATACCACCACTGCCCTGCTTTCCTATGGCTTGCTAATAGATCTGACCCCCAGGCAACTTTATTTATTAACAGACAAATAACATTTCAGTACAAAAGAAAACATCACCATAGGTAGGTGTGAGCTGCCTGATGTGGGTCCTCTGGTGAGGCAGTATACGCTCTTAACCTCTGCACTCTCCCTCCAGCCCTGTAGCTTTTTGAATAGAAACGAGTTATTTTTCAATCTCCAGTCACCCCACAGGCTTCTCGCAGTGTGCTCAGGAAATGCAGATGCCGCCCCGCCCCCAACAGCTGCACCAAACTCTATCCCCTTTCTACCCATGTGTAGAAAGTAGTCTGTCCCCGTGCCTTAAGCCAGCGGTTCTCAGTCTTCCTAGTGCTGCGGCCTTTAATAATACAGTGCCTCCTGCGGTGGTGACCCCAACCATCAAATTATTTTCATTGCTACCTCGCAACTGTAATTTTCTTGCTGTTATGAATCGTAATGTAAATATCTGGGTTTTCTGATGGTCTTAGGCAACCCCTGTGAAAGGGTCATTGGAACCCGCCCAAAGGGGTCGCGACCCACAGGTTGAGAGACGCCGCCTTAAGTTCTTTCTTCTGAAGTGTGATGGAAACAAGAGCCAATCACAAACCTGAGCTTTTCTAAGGCCCTCCTCCCGCCCCCCTCCCGCCCCCTCCCGCCCCCTGCCGCCAGGTTCAAATAGTTCTGGGCCGCTGGTGGGTTCTGTCCTGGAAGTGTGAGTTGTCTCCTTGTTTTGGATTGTGCTCTCTCATGCTTAAGTCCCTTGGCTCTCAGAGTTGGGCCCTGTGAGCCTTTCCAGGGGGGGTCCATGCTTAGAGGGAAGGCTTCTTCTGTTCCTCCGCCTTCTTTCAGTGTTGGTCAAGCCCCCCTGGATCCCAGGCGCTGCCTTGGCTGAGGTCCTGTCTTCACAAAGACATCCTGCTTCATCTGCCCTTGTTCTCCTCTGACAATTCAAACTGTCCTTTACAGTCTCACTCCCAGATAATCTGTCACCCCTGTTCTCTCACAGACATGGATGCCTCTACACATCATGCTCTTGAGGCATCCAGTTCTGCATCCATGCATTGCTATCACCACATTCCACTGATGCTCCAAGCCTTTGAAGACAGAGTCCATACATCATGTGGATGAATGAGTGGATGAATGGATGAATGTTTTTCCTGTGGCCTTTTTTAATTTAATTATTAAATGTCTTTTGAGAATTTCATAAAAGTACTGTATTTACATCATTTTCATCCCTCCCTCCCCCTCCTCCAACTCCTTCTGTGACCTCCCTCATTTCCTCTCAAATCAATGACTTCTATAATTATTATTGTTATACAGTTATATACTTATATACCCACACAAACCTATTGAGCTTAATTAATATCCCTGGCATATATATATATATATATATATATATATATATATATATATATGCTTAGGACTGACCTTTGGGGGTTGATAGCCTATCAGGGCTTTTCCCTGAAGAGGACTGATTCCCCCATCTCAGCAGCCATTATTTCCCTGTAATTCCTCATCTAGGAGTAGGGCGAGCCTTCTGAGACTTCACGTCTACAGGTGCTGCCCTTGTGCGGGTCTTGTTTAGGAGGCCGTATTGTTAAGCTCTCACTGGTACAGCTTCTCTGTCACAGGTAGAAGACATTACCCCCCAGCAGACCTCCCAGTCCTCTGGCTCTTCCATTATGGTCCCTGAGGCTTAGGTGTAAGGGTCGGGTTAGAGATGCGTCGGCTGGGGCTGGACCCCACCCGCAGTCAGTTTGACCAGTTATGGCTTTCTGTGGTGGTCCGTTCGTTGATAACGTTCACAGGGTTGTTGGTGACTGATTGCATGTTTTTGTTATAATATTTCCCTTTCTCCAGACCCTTGTTATTTGGGTTGTTGTCTCTTCATGGCTGCCTGCTTCATAGAAGCTTTTATCGGCTGTTCAAGCCCTGTGCAGATTTATGTAAGTGATAAATGCAATATCCTTTCCAGGACATCTGAGCTAAGAAAAATATTTATCTGTCCAAGGCAGCATCATGTTTCCATTTCTCCTCCTCCGGCACCCTGGATATAGCTGGTATCAGCTTATCAGACATCAAATCAAATTACCTAATGTGTTTTGAAATGTGTTCCTTCCTGATTAATCCAGTTCCTACATACAACACTGCCCCAAATCATCTGACAGTTTCTTATACAGAATCACAAAAGCAGAGCTTTCCAATGCATTTCCTCCTTGCTGGCGTCATCATGGACTTCACCATTGGGGATTGTGCCGTGCGGTCATCTAGATTAAAGCAGAAGGAAGGATGCTCGACAATGTGAGTGGGAAGAAAAGGTGAAACTCTGAAAACGATTAATGTGGCCACAAGTACACAAAACGCTTGTGCAAATAATTAAGTGTGATGTCTTAGTGCTAAGAAAGCTTATGGAAATGATAACCCGTTGAGGTATGAGATGGACTGTTTACCCAGTGAAGCACCATAACACGCATTTCCAGATGAACCAGCCTCATGGCTGACACAACTCCTTGGGGCAAGGACTTTATGTGTTGGCACAAGCACACCTATTGTACATCAGTGCTGTTAAATATTTAATAACACTTCCTCCCACACCTATTCCTGGCAAGGCTAACCTTCCCAACTTCTCGTGTCCATAATCAAATCTGCATTTGTATATTAATCATTTGAGGTGTGGTGCCATTTTTAAGTCCAAGTGAGGTGGCACCATTTTCTGTAGGTCTGGGATCTGCTCTGGGTGATGAGAAATATGTAATTAGCAATAAATATTAAATAGTGGTTTTTTTTTCTATCTTTTAAAAAATCTTGAGAGATACCTCCGTGGTTAAGAACACTTGTTGAGGTATGTGATGATGGATTGTTTACGCTACAGATCGTTTACCTAGTGACTCAGAGGAACCAGGTTCGATTCCCAGCACCCACATGGTAGCTCATAACCATCCATAATTCCAGTTCCAAAGGATCATACAACCTCTCCTGACTTCACAGGCTCTGTACACATGGCACACAGACATGCATGTAGACAAAACACTCATATCCCTAAAAATACCTAAAAAATATTTTTAAATCTTTTCATTTTAGAGATGTCCCTACAAAGTGAGCCACATTTTTGGAAGTGACTCTAGAGCCTGGGCTTTGTCGTCCAAGTTCTGTAACTGATGGTATGACTGTGAGTGGTTCACTTTTACTTTATGAAAATCAGTAAACTGACCTTTGACCCAATCCTTCCGCACTCATCACAGCTCCCTAGCTTACTGCCCATCCCCAGATGTTGTATTTCTATTTATGGATTCAGCATAAAGGAATAGGTTCATTTGTAAGCTCTTTGGATGAATACAAAGTGTGCTGCTACTGTCTAATTTTCTATCTTACTCATTTCTTTAAGGAGAATTTACCCAGTATTCATTATATGGAAGACAGCAGTTGTGGCAATCAATAGAATTCCAAAGTACATACATAGAGAGTAACCTAATTACTTAATTATGTGCATTTTACAGCAACTAGAGCCTAAACAAGACCTGGGTGATGATGATACTGGTTAAATGACACTATGAATGGGGTCCCGTTGCTAGATTATGAGCTGTGGGCAATTAGTGACCACTGAGAAAGGGAGAATGAGTCTTCTCTAGAGATGAGCCCCCTAATTGATTATCCAATGCCAAGTAGTCAGTTCTAAAAACATACACGTATGAGCAACGCCTCAATATGAGCAATGCTTCCGTGTGAACAATGGACCCAGATGGTTGTATTTACATGTTTATTCACATATGTGTGTGTGTAACAATAATAATTAAAAAGAGATCATGCATTTGAGAGGGAGGGGAGAAATGGGAGGAGTGGAAGGGCATGAATAAATGCAGGATATGTATATGAAATTTAAAAATAAATTTAATAAAGTGTGTGACAATGTGAAAAAATCAACAAGGCTTAAAGTTATCAGAAAGAATAAAAGCTCTCGCATCTGAGAGACAAAGTCTCCTAATCACATGAACTCTGTCCTTTGGTTTCATTATCAGTAAAATGAAAATCTTATCTTTCTGTTTGCTAAAGAACAAGAAAGGAGATAAATACGTAGAAGCATGAAGGTTTGCTGTGATCCTAAGCACTGGGCTTGAGAAGGTCCTTGTGTAAAGACGCTGCTGTGGGAAAGCCTTCACCCCATCCACTCCCAATCCCACTCCAATCCTCTCTCGTGACTTTTTTTTTTTTTTTTTTTTTTTTTTTAACCAGATTCTTGGTGTCTGATCATGTTTGGAGCCTGCCATGTTTGCACATGCAAAATAATACTTGTTGTTACAGCAATGCCAGTGAGTCCACAGAAGGATTTAATCTGCCATTTCCCCCGTCAACAGCCTCTTCCAAGCGCCCAGGTTTATCTGCCAAAAGTGATGTTGTCAGGGCCCCTTGCAAAGGCTGTGGGAATCTCGCTGTACTGGCCCGTCTTCTCTAGCTTAGCATCCCAGTGTTATGAACATTTGTTTGTTCATGCTGAGGTTTCCAAGGGTGACTCAGGTGAACTGGAAAGATCCTATGGCCCAAGCCAGCATAAGCACCATTTCTCCTCATAGTCACTTTGTCTTTGATGAAGCTAGGCAACACTCAGCAACGTGAACCTCAGTTAATTTTTCCTCGAGAACACTAAGAGCATGGCTTGCACTATGCCTTCAGTTCAATCATCCACGGTACCCCACCACTCTACTTTCCACTGCAGTGGTTGATACCTGGGTTACCTCACATTTAAGTTACTGATGCAGCCTGTGAATCACACATTACAATTTTAAAGTGAAATATGTCCTGTACATCCTATTGAACATGTCTATTTCGCCAGGTGGTGGTGGTGGTGGTGCACGCCTTGAATCCCAGCACTCGGGAGGCAGAGCCAGGCGGATCTCTGTAAGTTTGAGGCCAGCCTGGTCTACAGAGCGAGTTCCAGGACAGGCTCCAAAACTACACAGAGAAACCCTGTCTTGAAAACAAACACACAAACAAACAAATGTCCATTTCTCCTGACTGCCATTCTTTGGCAGAGATCGCCTTGCCTAACTCAGTCTTCATTTTCTGTTAGTAATATTTGTAACTTTTTGTTAGGGTTTGCCTGTACTTTCCTTCCCGTGGTTATGATTCATAAAGGCGCACTAGATCATTTATGAATTTGTTCTGCAAAAAAATTTGGCGTGTCTACTATGTGTCAAGCAATGGCCTAGAACTCGCTCAGAAGTACTAACATCAGCTATTACTATATCCGGAACCTTCTGTTTCTCCCTTGTTTCAAAGTTTGCCTCCTGTTTTTAAGATCTCAATGATTGGAGCATATATATTTGTTGGTGTTCCATTTTCTAGGTGAAATGAACCTTTTACCATTATGTCACTTTTTTTTTTCCAACTTACAGTCTGTTTTCATGTAGATGTCCCCCTTCTCTTAGAAACTATTTGCACACAACATCTTTTTCCATTCTTTCACTTCCAACCTGTCTGTCCAGAATTCTGTCTACAATGAGTTCCTCCATTCTAGGATGTAGTTGCATTCTGTCAGTGTCTACAATCCAATAGACCAATCTGTGTCTCCCGAGTAGGGAGTTTAGGCCATCTACATGGAAAGCAGTCACCAGGGGAAAAGGCTTCCTATTGCCATTTGGTCATTTTTTGCAGGCCTTAGGGTTTTTCCCCTCCTCCTTCCCCATCTGTTTGGTTGCTTTTCTATAGTGACATGTTGGGGCTCCCTACTTGCTCCTTTCTGTGTGTGTGCTGTTTCTTTGTGGTTACCATGGGGATTATGTCTTACGCTCCAGGTTATAACCATCTGTGCGCTCACATCCAAAGGTGTGGTCTTCTCATCCCTGCCCAGACTGTGATATTGATGAGGCTGGAGAGATGGCTAAGCAGTTAAGAGCACTCACTACTCTTGCAGAGGACCTGGGTTTGATTTTCAGCACCCACATGGCGGCTCGCAAACATCTGTAACTTCAGTTGCAGGGGCCTCGCTGGCCTCCTTGTCTTTGTGGGCACCAGGCATGCATGTGGTATACATACAACCTATATGGTAGACAAAACACCCATATGCATAAAATACATTTTAAAAAATAACTTAAAACTGTCATTAATATTACATATCATTATATAAAATATTAATATTATTTTATATACATATTTAATATACCCATAACACAGGTTCATAGTAATAATAATGCCTTTATTTTTTAAATCATATAAAAGAAGAGTGAAGTTATAAACAAAAATGGCAATAATACAGAGTTTTGAGTTTGTCCAAGTCTTTATCTTTATTGAAGGTATTTCCATTTTCATGTGGGTTTGACTTACCCTCTGACATCATTTTCTTTATCCTTTCCTATAGCATGCTTTGGGGTAGGTTCCTTGGTTTTTGTTTATCCTGGAATAGCTCATACTTTGTTGTATTGTTTTTCTGACTTTTTGACAATGTCGTGCAAGGGCACAGTATGTTTTAATCATAACTCCCGCCCCCATTGCTCTCGTCCCCCTCACCCTGTATGGTTGTCTTCCTCTTCCCAGCCAGTCCCCTTTCTGCTGTCATATCTTTATGTTATTTAATAACTGATTAATTTTTTTTTTTTTTGGTGACCCACTGAGTTTGAGTAGGGCTGCTTACATCACAGGGGTGAGGGGTTATTTACAGGAACATGTGTAACTTCCCAGTGGCTGCACCACTGAAGAAAATGTACCCCCATGCCCAGCAATCATAACTGCCTATAAATCCCCAGGGAGGGGTGGAGCCTTGGGAGTCCCTCTTCCATCCGTGAAGGGATGGGGATGGGTCTAGTCCTGCTCAGGTCTGATGCAAGTAATCAGAGCAGCTGTAGTTCATGAGTGTGACAGCTGCATCATGTCTGAGAGACCTGACTTCTCCTCGTCCTCTGACTGTTACATTTTTTCCCATGCCCTCTTCTGTGCTATTCCCTGAGTCTAGCAGGAGTGAGGTGAACGTCTCATTTAGGACTGAGCACTCAGTAGCCACTTATCAGCACTTTAGCTGTTATGAACCTCTACAGAGAGAGGCTTCTCTGGTCTATGCTAACTTTTGTGTTGTGTGTGTGTGTGTGTAGCAGACTTGGGGTTGCTGAGATTCCTTTTATTTGTTGTTCTATGTTTCTCCTCAATGTTGAGAAGTTTTTCTTGTGGAATGTTAGTCCTCTTGATAAGATTCTATAAAATCTCTTAGATTCTTGAAGCATGATCCTAATTAGTCTTAACAAATAAAAACCTGGAGTAAGATATCAGGGTGAAAGCTGAAAGAGCAGAGCAGCAGAGCAGCAGCCACTAGAAACTTCTTACCTTTACGAATCCTCAGACCGAATTGGGGGGTGGGCGAGATCCTGTCTCTACCGGCTTTATATTCCTGTCTCCACCTCCCCAGTGCTGAGATTAAAGGCATGTGCTACTCTGTTTCCCTTTTAGACTGGTTCAATCTCGTGTAGCCCCAGGGTGGCCTTGAACTCCTGATCTTTCTGCTTCCTTCTCCCAAGTGCTGGGATTAAAGATGTGTGCCACCACTGCCTGGCCTCTGTAGTTAACTAGGGGCTAGCTTCACCCTCTGATCTCTAAACAAGCTTTATTTGTTAGAACACAAACGAAATATCATACAACAGGTACTGGTCCCTTTTCTTTTTTTTTTTTTTTGGTTTTTCGAGACAGGGTTTCTCTGTGTAGCTTTGCGCCTTTCCTGGAACTCACTTGGTAGCCCAGGCTGGCCTCGAACTCACAATCACAAAGATCCGCCTGGCTCTGCCTCCCGAGTGCTGGGATTAAAGGCGTGTGCCACCACCGCCCGGCTGGTCCCTTTTCTTTTATGATGTTTTTTGTTCTTGTGCATTAGACTCAGTGCTACCAAATGACTTTGTCTTCAAGTTTATTGAGTCTTTTTTCAGTATGTTTCAATGTACTGCTAAAATTTTTAATTCGGTTATTGTGTTCTATAGTTTCTGATCGGTTTTAATTATTTATTTCTCTTTGTTGATATAACTATTTTCTTGATTTTATTTACTTAGTTGTCTTTGTCGTTCTTCAGCCTGCTGAGCATATTAAATTGTTTTTTTTTAATGTTTATTTTGTTTCGGGGTTCATATGAAGGTCAGAGGACGACTTGTGGGAGCTGGTTCTCTCCTTCTACTTTGTGAACTCGGGCTGGCAGACTTGGTGGCACATGCCTGTATCTTCTGGGCCATCTTTGTCAGCTGCGTTGAACACATTGAAGACAGTGTTTTAAAGCCTTTGCCAAATCCAAGCCCAGTATTTGAGGTTGGTCTCTAGACAATAGCTTTGTCCCTGTGAATGGGCTCACCTTTTTTGTTTGTTTGTTTGTTTGTTTGTTTGTCTTGTGTTCATTTGTTGGTGCTAGGGCATGGTAATGCACGCCTCTACCTTCAGCTACTGAGGAGGCTGAGGCAGGAAGATTACAAGTTCAAAGTCACCCAGGGCATCTTAGGGAGATTCTATAGAGGAACACCCTGTATAGGGAGTTCAGTTCAGTGGGAAAGTTTGCCTACCATGTGTGACCTCCTTGGTCTAATACCTCATACCACGATAGATAGATAGATAGATAGATAGATAGATAGATAGATAGATAGATGATAGATAGATAGATAGATAGATAGATTGACAGACAGGTATATAAATAGATAAATAAAGAAATAGATAGATTGAATGAATGAATGAATGAAATAATAAATAAATAAATGAATAAATAAGTAAATAAATAAATAAGTGGGAAGGAGGGAGGGAAGGCAGACCCCCTTTCCCAGTCTTTGCTGTCTGACTGTGCAGGCAACGGCCATCCAAAGCAGCCCCACAGTCATGATGCCTTTGGGTGCTCTCAGACATTTTTCTTGGAGTGTATCTCCCTTGGCCTGTGAATATAATTTTTCCTCGATGCCCCATGTGTGGAAGTGATTTCAAATGCATTAATTTCCCTTGCCTCTCTCCCCGGGGCCACAGATCTCCTGCATTCCTCTACCCCAGCTTCTGCTCCCAATGCTCGCAGGGGCAGCCTCTCTGCACTTCTCACAGCCCACCGTGCCTGTCTCTGACTGCAGCGGCCTCCAACCTTATATCCGGGCTAGCCTGTACTACCTTTCCCTTCAGCAGTCTCTCTGCACTTCTCACAGCCCACCGTGCCTGTCTCTGACTGCAGCGGCCTCCAACCTTATATCTGGGCTAGCCTGTACTACCTTTCCCTTTAGTTCCCCTGCACCTGCCTCATGCCATGCTGCCTAGATTGCAGCTCTGCAGCCAGTTGGGGGCGCTGCTGAGACGGGCGGGGGAGAGCGCAAGGCCGTCTGGGAGTCTTTCATCTTGAGTTCTTTGTATTTGGTAATAATAGACATTGGGCGGATTCTGTCTCAGGAGCTGTTGGCATTTATGTGAGTCTTTCTAAAATAAACTGCTTTAAGCGTCCTAAAGTTGC
>CABHPQ010160684.1:0-11624 GCA_902168405.1 Peromyscus aztecus | reverse complement strand
ACCCATTTAAGATAGTGCTTGGTTTCCAGACAAGATCCAATAAACATGTTAATGAAAAGGAAAGACTCGAATGAGTGCTTGAATCTCGTCCTGTAAATGGGGCACGGACATGTCTGTACGAGAATTATAAGTAACTCTTATCAGCCTCCTTCCGTGCACCAGGTACGCTAATCCTACTAACAGCCCCTCAAGGCAGATATGGCTAGGATTGTACCATTCAGCCTAGTTTCCACCTTGGACTTGTCCAGACCTTTCTATCCCAGCTGTCCTTGAAGTTAAATGGTTGCTGATCTCTGAGTATGCCAGCATCCTTAATGCTGAATGGATAGATATGCAGCTACCTTTTTCTGTATTTACAGTAAAAAAAGAAAAGACATTGTGGCGTGAGGGCCCTGATAGTCGATGGTGAGATATTCCCTGTGCAGTGATATACTTAGCCAATTACCTGCACCTCTGAGCCATTTATGATTCTCTGATGATACTCATGAATGCATTTGTATGCATGGAGTTTATGGGGTTTTTTTGTATGTGAGTGTTTGCCTACATGGATGTCTGTGTACCGAGTGTGTGCAGTGCTTGTGGAAGCCAGAAGAGGACGGAGAATCCCCACACTGGGGTCACAGATGGTTGTGAGTTGTCCTGTGGGGGCTGGAAATCAAATCCAGGTCCTCTGCAAGAGCAGTAAGTGGTCTTACCCACTGAACCCTCTCTCCAGGCCTGATTGGGAATTTTGGCAAATGACTTTTTCTCAGCTTCTCAGAAGGACGTCTGAATGACAGCCATATGAACGGTTTAATAGTAAAAGGCTCCAGGGTCAGGACACTGGACACTCACTTAGTTGACCTTATTAGCTAAGTAAGGCTTCTTAGGGAAAATGCCCCTGATCCACCACCCATCTGCCAACCCAGGCCCACACCACAACACAGGGTGAAAACAAGCGTCCATCATGGCCACAAATAGAAGTCAGGAGGAAGTTGTTGGACGAGGATCATGTGTTTGGCCAAGTTTTTGTGACCCTCTTGCATTGTGTTCTATTCTAGGGGACTTTACGCTGGAAATCCCCAGCGAGGGCCACTGGTGTCTGTGTCTTCCTCCCGTGGCTTCAAGGCTGTTTTGTAAGACGTAGGTTTCTTAAAACCCACCAGACAGGAGTCAAGGGGTCATTTCTGTTTTGTGTTATGTGTTGAACAGCATATAACGGGTGCTCAGCCCGGGGCTTGTCACGTGGTCGGCACCTGGCATTTGTTAGATGAATGGTGGACACAGAGCATGTGCGTTAGAAACAAAAAGCTGTGACTTTGAAACTTAGATCTATCACCGCTGACCGGCTGGCCTCGGACAAGTCTTAACTCCACTCAGAGTCCCCAGATGACGTGAGGACAGGCTAAGTCACTTTACTTGGTGACCTACACGTTGCTCGGGTGTGTGGAGATCAGGGAGGGCTGTTAGCATGAGGGAAAATCCAAATTGCCTGTGGCAGAACAGCATCGTGGGTAAGAAATCAAGTAGACAAGACGATCAGAGAACGGACTGGAAATGTAACCTTGCCCGGAAGGAAGGGGACAGCAGGAAGCATGGGGCAGAGGGGACGCACGGACGCAGAAAGAAGGAAGTCTGAGCTCTTCTCTGGGAGGCCTGACTTTTTTAAATTTTCTTGTCATTTTTTTAGGGTTCCTCATTTTTTTTATGAATAAAAATCATTTATGACATTGAGATTCTGAGGTATTTTTGGTTTTTTAGCAGATCCTGTCTTTTTTTATTTTATTTTATTTTATTTTATTTTATTTTATTATTTTTAGAGCATGTGAGTTTTCTGAGTGTCTTCCGGTTTCTATCGCTGTGATGAAACACCCTGACCATTCACAACTTGGGGAGGAAAGGGTTTATTTCAGCTTACACCTATTATTTCAGGTAAGAGTCCATCACTGAGGGAAGTCAGAGCAGGAACTCAAGCAGGAGGAACCTGGAGGCAGGAGCTGACACAGAAGTCATGAAGGGGTGCTGCTTACTGGCTTGCTCCTCATGGCTGCTCAGCCTGCTTTCTTATAGAACCCAGGACCACCTGCCCAGGGATGGCACCACCCACAATGGGCTGGGTCCTCCCACTTAATTATTAATCAAGAAAATGCCCCACAGATTTGTTTACAGGCCAATCCAACGGGAGCATTTCCTTAATTAAGAGTTCTTCTTCCCAGGTGGCCCTAGCTTGGGTCAAGTTGACGTAAGAACTAGCCAGCACACCACATAGTACGCCTTCATTTCTTTTCTAAACATTTTTATTAAATCTTGGACTGTTTCACACAACCTATTTTGATCATATTCACTCCTCATCCTTCCCCTTACTCCTCTCAAACCCACCCCCTTTCCCTACCCCCTTAACGTCGAGTCATTTTATTTATTTATGAATTTCTATAACCCATCAATTCCTAGTTGTGCTGCCCATAGACTCCTGGGTGTGGGCCTATCAGGAGAGTGTGACTGACCTACCAGGAACCACACCCTTAAATAAAACTGGCTCTTCTTCCCCTAGAAGCCCTTGACTGTCTGTCCGTAGCACTCACATACGGGGTGAGAACTCCTGAATCCCTTCCTGCTCCATGCTCGAGTTTCGACTGGTAGAGTGATCTGGTATGGCGGTTCCTCAGAAAGAAAACTAGAAAGAGACCCACTACACTATACTACTCTTGGGCATTTCCCCAAAGGACTCTTCTACCACAGAGACACAGCCATTGCTCTCTGTTTACAAATAGCTGGGATATGGGAACAGCCTAGATGTCCATCAGCCGAAGAGGGGATAGTGAAAATGTGGTTCGCGGACACAATGGGACTGTCTCCAGCTGCGGAGACAGCTGAAACCATGGCATGTGCAGGTGAGGGAACAGAGTCAGGAAGCTCAATGCTGAGTGAGGTCATCTAGAGCCCGAAATCTGGTTTGAAATTCTCTTATTACTTCAAGGCACTTTCTAGAAATCTTTTTTTAGAAAATTAATTGGACGTAAAATAGAGAGTATAGTTTGACAGGAATCCTTGAATCCGATTTGTCCTTTGTTCCAGGAATAGCAGAGATGGGTGTATGCACAACCATGTGTTACACATGCTTTGACACAACACTGCCAGATATTGGAAGTGCTAGTGACTCTTTTGTTTTGTTTTGTTTTCGAGACGGGGTTTCTCTGTGTGGTTTTGGTGCCTATCCTGGATTTTGCTCTGTGGACCAGGCTGGCCTCGAACTCACAGAGATCCGCCTGGCTCTGCCTCCTGAGTGCTGGGAATGAAGTCATGCGCTACCATCACTCAGTGCTAGTAATTCTTAAGAAACCTAAAACTAGAGCCAGGTTTGCCAACTTGAGCCTATGATGTGGTGGCACATGCCTTTAACCATAGCAGTTGGGAGTACTCTGTGAGTTCTAGATCAGCCTGATCTACACAGTGAGACCATGTCTGAAAAAACCCAAGCCAAAGGAAAAAGGAAATCTACAGCCTAAGATGACAAGTATTTTGGACAGGGCAGATTTTTACGGCACTAAATGAAAGCATACAACTACGTAAAGATATTTTGTAGTAGTTTTAGAATGAAAACCCCTTTCCTTGATTCTTTTACTTCCAAAACCAATTATTTTTGAACTTTGAAGTTTTACTGAACTTACACGTTTTCTAAAATAAGTTGATGAGGACATGAATGTGCACGAGGTGAAAGTATTTGTTTGACATACGAACCGTGTGGATTTTAGCAAATTTGTATCCTTTCCCTTCACGGTGGGTGATTTGTGTCCCTTTCTCACCAAAGCGATTGTCCTTTTTTTTTTAATCTGGCTCTTACTCAGGACCCACTCCCAAGTCGCTGACTGTGGGTGACTGACTGTAGTTGGGGGAGCTGGAGCCCACTGACTCCTGGAAGGATGAGACAGTAAACCCTGGTTCGGTGTCAGCCAAAGCACTCTCGCCCCACCTAGTCATTTTGCCTTTTAGAAAAACCTGTGCTAAGCGTCTGTCTGTCCCCTGTGTTAAGTTACAAACCCGTGTTCTCCCGGGTCCCTCTTGTTGGCGGCAACCTAATGCTTGTTTCAAGGCAGCGCGGAACTGAATAAAATTATTTCTGGCTAAGTACACATTGTGAGGTTTGGGCATCCCTCCGCAGTGATCTTTAATAAGCTCTGATGTCATCAATCACACACAGAGATGTTGTAGTGAAATGGCTGGGACCCGCTACTCTGGGGATGCCGAGATTTCCTACACCATCGACTTCATCCCTGGCCATTTCAAATGATGACTGAGGCTCTTTATTTAATCAATTAATTTATCTGTTTTTAAAGATGTATTTCTTTTATACATATGAGTATCTCGCCTGCATGTACGTCTGTGTCCCATGGATGTGTAGTGTCCATGGAGGTCATAGGATCCTTGACAGCTAAAGCTCTAAAGACAGTTGGGGGGCACCGTGTGGGTGCTGGGAACCAAACCCAGGTCCTCTGCAAAAGTAACAAGTGCGCTCAACCATTGAGCCATCTCTCCAGCCCCCCCCCCCCCCTCCCCGCCCCGAGACATTTTATTTTTAAAATCTTACTGGTAACTCTTATTTCCCCAGTAAAAACACTTGGCAGTAGGGCCGCTTAGAGGGTGAACAGAAGCTAGGAGAACTGATTCCGTTGGAAAAGGAAGGCCCTGTTGAAAGATGGTCCCGGTGGATGGTTCGGGAAGGTTTAAGGAAGTGAATCAGCACTGTGAACTTGTGCGAAAAGCAGGTTTCCATCCTCCTGTTGAGCACCGGTTGTAACTGGGACTCCCTTTTGAAGAGTTGCAGTATTCCATGGGGAACAGAGGAGAGGGGGTGGGGGGTGGTTGGGGGGGGTGGGGGGTGGTGGGCAGGCGCTCAGGCCACAGCTTTCTTCCGTTTGAGGAAATACAAGCTCTGCTCCAGCAGTGTGTACGGGCCCAGGTGCCGGGGCAGTCTGATGCCTTCCCTACCCGGGGACGGATGGCTTTCTCCCCACCGGCTCCCACAGGACTGAGTGGACCATCTCCAGGCCTGTAAGTTCTACATCAGGGTGAGATGGGGTTCTCAAGCTAGACAAAAGCATCAGTCCTGGCAGTGTGTTCCTGGAACAGCTCCTCTAAGAGATCTGGATCTCATGGGACCACACCCGAGACGGCTTCCTGTTCCCTCGTATTCCCGAAAGAAATCTTAAATCTTTATCATTTCTGTGGTTGTAGTCAGTAGACTGCAGACCATCTGCCTCGCCCAACTCTGGTCTTTTCTCTTATCAGTTCCTGTCATTAATATTCTTTATCCAAAAAGAAAAAGATAATTAAAAAAAAAAAGTCCCCTGATCCCCTTCAAACACACTGTGTCTCTTTGGTTCTTCTCTTAGCAGCAAACCTTTATCCGCTTACACGCTGAGAATCTGTCTGTCTCTCTTTCCATTCCTTTCTCAGCATGGATTTCCTCTGCTTATAATTCAATTTAATTGATAGGCACAGTTGGGAGAATTCACAAGTAGTAAGTCAAATGCCATCCCTGCTCTCCCAGAACTGTAATTAGATGATGTGTCAGAATTTTCCGCTCAGCTGCCTTAGCTCATAATTGCAGACCCATCTCCCTCTTCTCTCTAGGCTAGATTCTGGGTCATTTCTTCAGATAATATCTTTCAGTTCATCAGTTATTTCTTTGAGCTCTCTTAAATCTGTCTTTCAGTCCATCTGTTTATTTCTAATTTCAAAGACTGAAATTTGTCTCTTTTTTTCTGATGTGTTTGTATATTTCTAATCTTTTTGGTTCGGGTCATACATTTTAAAACATGTCTTTTATTTATGGTTATTTTGTAGTTTGTATCTTATAATTCTGCCATTGAATACCCTTGGGGGAGAGGGTGAGTCTATTTCTGCTCTCTATTGTTTTTTTGTTTTTGGTTTTTGGTTTTTCGAGACAGGGTTTCTCTGTGTAGCTTTGCGCCTTTCCTGGAACTCGCTTTGTAGACCAGGCTGGTCTCGAACTCACAGAGATCCGCCTGGCTCTGCCTCCTGAGTGCTGGGGTTAAAGGCATGTGCCACCACCACCTGGCTGTTTTTACATATTATACTTTTAAAAATTACTTTCGCCAAGCAGTAGTAGTACACACCTTTAATCCCAGCACTCAGGAGGCAGAGACAGGCAGATCTCTGTGAGTTCAAGGCCAGTCTTGTCTACAGAGTGAGTTCTAGGACAGCTAGGGCTACACAGAGAAACCCTGACTCAAAAAAAGAAAAAAAAATTGCCTACCTGTATGTATACGCACCTCCTGTGTGCAGTACCTGTAGAGGCCAGAAGAGGGCACCAGATCCCCTGGAACTGGAGTTACAGATGGTTGTGAACTGCCATATGAATGCTGGGAACAGAACACAGGTCCTCTGTAAGAGCAGGGAGTTCTCTTCAATGCTCCAGCACCTCTAAAAGTTACTCTTTATAAGTCCTTGAACTTTATATTTCCTTGAACATTTAACTTGATAAGTACTTAGGGACGGGTTTTATTTTTTTCATCAATTACTTATTTTCCTTGGAATTTTTTTCATGGGAATTCTTTACACAAAGGACAAAACTGTGTTCCCTTGGAGAAGTTTTGCCTGTCCCTCTACCAGGAGCACCACCTGAAGACCTTCTCAGTCAGGAGTCACTCAAAACCAAATTTAGGGCCTGATGTATTTTGGTCTAAGTGGTGTGAAACTGAGCTCTAAGCTAAAATGCAAACGGACTTGCAAGTCCAAGTTTTCATTGATAATCCTTCCATTTCTCCTCAATAGTACAATCTCAGACTATATGTGTGTGTGCGTGTGCGCGCGTGTGCCTGTGTGGGTGTGTGTGGGTGTGACCTGGCTTGGGCAGTAAGCTGTTCCTCACATTCCTAGGCCCTCAATGTGCAATGAAGGCAGCAGCAAGCCTGTCTCCACAGGTCTCTACTCTCAAGACGCCGAGCTGGCTTGTCCATGTAGTGGCCAAGGTTCCCAGAAGCAAGAGAGAAAGCCTTTATGTCCTTACCTGGCCTTTGCCTGCGTCCTATTGGTCCTGTAAGTCACTCAGGCAAGCTCAGACTCCAGCAGATAAGTAGATTCCTCGTCCTGGTATTAGGAGAGTGTAAGTCACATCGCAATGGATATGCAAGTGGAGACGGCTTGTGACATTTGTGCTGCCATCTGCTCCAGCCATAAATGCCACTTCACAGAGAAAAGAGCATCTTACCCAAAACCATTAGAATAAAATTTCCTCAAATGTAAAATAGCTAGTAGGAAGAAGAAAAACTAATTGTCTTAAAACAAAACAAAACAAAAAAAAAAACCACCTGAACACCCTGGACTAGCGAGCATGTCCTTGCTAGGAACATTTTTCTGGAGTGCAGAATTCTCTACTCTCTGGTGTGATGAGATGATCTGGCGAAATTGCCTGTGTTTGGAGGGAAGGGCAGGGTTCTACTGATGAGATCGGATGAAATCCAGATGAATGGCTAGGGGAGGGTGTGAGGTGGTGAGTGGGTGGGCCCTGGAATAATTAGGAGAGAGAGAATGAGACAGAGAAGTGAGTTTAGCTGCAGGAAAAGGTGTGTGTGTGTGTGTGTGTGTGTGTGTGTGTGTCCTTCCATCCATGTCTTAATCCAACCCCCTCTCCCAATTTGGTAATTGCCTGTACTGCTTTTCTGCTGTTTGGCAACATCATGTACTTATTATCTCTCCATGACATGGGAAGTTTGACCCTTTGCTCGAAGTCAGAACCAAGGTCTTGACCAACCTGAGTTCTTACCCAGAGGCTCATGCTGAGTACCAGCAGTACTTCCAAGTGGTGATTCCTGTGATTGGCCATCACTTTGGCTGTGGTAACAAAGTACCACAGGCCAGGTGGCTTAAACAATGAACATTTACTTCCTGGTCACTGTGAAGGGTGCTGGTATAGTTAGGTATTATCAAGGGATGGTAACTTCGTCACTGTCTGATCACATGACACAGGGAGAAACGTGGAGAAGATTGCAGCTGGCTCTTCCTTATCAGGGCACTAATTCTTTGAGACTACCCCCCACCCCCCCAGCCCCCCCACCCCCGCCATGACTTCACCTAATCCTAATGACCTTCCGTAGGTCCCATCTCAAGACATCACACTCCGGCGGTTGCACCTTCAATACAAACTATTTCGGGAAAGTGCTGTTTGGTCCCTAACAGGCATTTCCATCCTTGTCTCCTGGAACTGTCACCGAGAGATCACAGAGGCATGTTACTGGGACTTTGCCTGCCTCTCCCAGGCAGAGGGTGTTGCTGTTTGTGTTTGGAGGCTGGTGTGTGATTCTGTCCGCCTGGGCAGTCCCAGGTTGAATTCACTTCCGACGACTAATGTCATCCTGGGGCGGTACCACACAGGGGTTGGAGGGCGCCCGGTGGGGCATCTTTGAAGGACATGTCTGTGATTTTTGCTTACTTCATCGTTCCTTGAAACGAAAAGTTGAAAGAATCAAAGAGATTTTTTTTCTGAAAATCTCATTTTACCGTGCAGTCATATCTCAGTATGGTTATCATATCTAAGAGGAAGAGAAAAACCTCACAGTGGACATTCAGCCCTTTAAGGATGATGTCCCTCATAGAGAAGGGGGACAGACTGAGAGTGAGCCTGGACTGTCTCGAATTCACCTCCAGACAGGCTGGGTGGTTTTAGGTGGGTCTGTGGCTTCAAGCGTCCCTCTCCGTCTGTACTAATTGTCACCACTAGGTGTCACTATATACAGCTGTGGAGAAGATGCACTCCCTCTGCCTTGAAGACGACTTGATGATGGAGAGGTGAGCGCAGCTCCTGATTTGTACATTCCAGAATGTTCACCCCCCCCCACCACCACCACAACCCCCATTCCTTGAGAGACTCAGAAGCCTGAAATGATCTTGAGGAAGGAAGCACTCCTCCACAGGTAGAGACTGCAGTCTCCTGGGGAAGGGACTTGCAGGCCTCACTGCACTGGAGCGGGGCAAACAGGCTTGTGTACCTTCCTTCCTGTACAGCCCTCCCGGACACACCACCCACCCCTGCATCCCAGGACCTGGCTTTTCTGCTGAGGCAGCCAAGTGCATTCCTGCCCTTCCAGGCTTAGCAGTGGACTTTGGCTCTCTCCAGTCGGGGTGGGTCATACGAGCCAAGGCCGAATCCCAAATGCTGCTGACATTGACATCCTGTTGGTTTTCAGGGTCCAGGGGTGGTTCCTTGCAAAGTCTGCAGTGAATCTTGGCTCTCAGAGCCTGGTCTGTGTTTGTTACCGGTCTTCACTGTGGCAAACAAATAGGCTGTAGATACAGCTGGCAGCCTGGTGCCAGGGGGCAGAGGACTTCAGGAGACTGAGGTGCAGGACGAAGGGGTGGGTTGCCAAAGACAACCCTTGTGGAGAACCCTCTCCTGAAGAGGGAAGGATGCGGACTTAGAGACAGATCTCTAAAGGTGTGCTTATTTTCTGTGGCAGAGAGATGAGCTGAGTTGGAAGAGGAATGTGCGTCTTCATATAGTTCGTTAGAAAGAAACCTTAACACCAAAGGCTTTGGAAGTAACTGTGTACAGCAGTCCCGAACAGCACCACCGAGGTACAGAGAGGCTTTATGGGTTGACTTGATTACATTTGTTTATCGATGGGGGTACAGTCACAGGCTGTGGGTGGCAGAGGACAGCTTGCAGGAGTCCCTTAGTCCTTCCCACCGCGTGAGTCCCAGGGTTTGAACTCGGGTGCTCGGGTTAAGTGGCCAGAGCTTTACCTATGAGTCACCTCCCTAGCCCCTACAATTCAGTTTATTAATTTATTAATAACTTATTAATGCTTTAATAATTTCATATGGGATGTTTCGATATTCTAAGAAAACAAAAAAATGTAAAAAGTACACTTTAAGCAAAATGGCATTTTTTTTTCTGTCTTTGGTTTATGACAATATTGAACTTAAAAGTTATTCCCGCTCAGTTTGTCACGTGGAGGGTAGAGTGTTTTTGGAGAATATCCCCAGCGTAGCCAAAGTAAGGAAAATGAAAACGAACCACAGAAACTAGAATTGCCCCTGGGAACTGGGCCCGCAGGTTATCGGGGTCTTTGTTTTGTTATTTGTGGTAGCGGGGCTCAAACCCCGTGCCTGTCTCTCGCTGTGACACACCCAGCCCCACCCTCCGACCGACTTGTCTTCCTTGCGCAGAAAGGGAGTTCAAACCTGAGGAAACAGCAGCAGAGCAGCTTGCGGGCTGTTTGTTTGAAATCCGCCCAAGCAGCTACTGCAGGAAAGAAGTCAAATGGAAGACAGATGATAAGAATCAGCAGTGGGCTGTGCTGACATTCAGGCATCTGGACTGGCCTGCCTTTGGGGTCCTGACAGGGCACCTCCTCAGCTGAGCACCCCCTGTGTGCATTCACTAAGTTCCCTCACAAAAGGCAGGCCCTGCCTGGCTCTGGCCTCTCTCTCTTTCTCTTCCTTCTCTCTCATCCCCAGGGACCGGTCTCTGCCCTCTCTTCTCTGCCCCTGAACTCCCCTGACCTTGCAGAGTGTCTGCGAAGCTGAGGGGCTGGGGGCGGGGGAGGGGGGGGGGGGGGGGAGCATGTGGGAGGGTGGGTGGTGCTCAGCCCTGTCCTGGTCGCCAGAGACCTGTTTCCTGGGTAAACACCTGTTTCTTGGCTGGTGAGTTTCCTCTGTCCAGAGAGTAAAATACTGAAGTAGTGAAAGGGTGTACACGTTCCCATCTTTAACATAGTTTATAATCAGATGACCCCCAGACAGCTGTGTGTCTGGCTCATCCAGACCGCATCAGACTCGATATTTTTACAGTGGCAATGTGGTTTTTTGATGAGAGCGCTAGCCGGGGCTTGCAAAGAAAGCATAGTGGTGCGTGGTGTTTTTTCAGGGAAATCGCTGACCCTTCGCTAGCATCATTGAGGTTACCTTTGTGTCTTTTTTCAAGGGCCTGTTTCAAAGGTAGTATGGGCTTTTCAGAGCTTTGCATTCACAACTGGTAAGTGGGTCTATTTTCTCCCCAGTTTACAGCTTTTAAGGGATATTATTAACATGGGAAGGGATCATGTATAGCCATAACCACCTCAAACTATCTGCTCGCAGATACTGTTGTTGATATAATTACAGTTTATAATTGCTCCTTAACGTTTTTGACAAGTCTGAATCCTGTTTTATCCTTCAAGCTCCCAAGGTATATTCTGATAAAGAACTGATTCCCTTTGTCTTAAGAAATGTTGTGTTTTGCCATCTGATAGAAGGTCTCTGAGTTCTGTTTCCAGTGGAAGGAGGAGGGGCGACATACACCATTAATGCCAATCCTCAGGCGCTGGCTCCTCTCAAATTTGGCATAGAATTGGCAAGCTTTTCTCCCAGGTGTGTGCAGCATCCCTCCTTAGCCAGATTTTTGGGAGCATTCTGACATATACTCTCTTAAATTTTGTAATTTATGTGTGTTTTGCCTGCATGCATGTCTGTGTACCATATAGGTGTCTGATGCCCTCAGAGGCCAGAAGAGGGTGTCAGCTCCCCTGGAACTAGATGGTTGTGAACTGCCATGTAGGTGCTGGCAATTGAACCTGGATCCTCGGCAAGAGCAGCCAGTGACCTTAACTGCATCTCTCCAGGCCCTTGAGATACATTTATTGTGT
>CABHPQ010160683.1:0-13975 GCA_902168405.1 Peromyscus aztecus | reverse complement strand
GGCGTGGGTCTTCCTCCCCCAGTTAATCCTCTCTGGAAGTCTTCATAGAGACCCTTACAGATCCAAATTGTGCATCATTAATGTCCTAGACTTTTCGTAGTGCACTAAAATTGACAATCAAAATGAGCCATCACAGCTGTGTATTTGAAATTTTGCTTCTTCGCAATCTTGCACCAGCACTAACAGTTTGTCAGCTGATTCTTTTGGGTTTTTCAATGTGCCATATCATTTAAAAATCTTAGCAGTTATATTCTTGCCAATATTTATACTACTTATTTTTCTTTTTAAATTGCATCGTATAGCTATCTTAGAATTTTGCCTCCATATTTACTCCCATGTCTATAACAGACTAACCCACTTTAAAACGCAATTTGTTTATTTTTATTTATGTGTATAAGTGCCTATATACATGAATTTATGTGCACCACATGCATGCAGGTGCCTATGGAGGCCAGAAGAGGGCATCTGATTATCTAGAACTGGAGTTACAGGTGGCTATAAGCTGCTATGTGGTTGCTGGGAACTGAACTTGGGTCCTTTGGAAGAGCAGCAAGTGCTCTTAATCACTGAGCCATCTCTCCAGCCCCAGTGTTCCACTTTTAATGCCCAAATCATAATTCACAATAAAAATATCACATATATGTACAATGGATGCCTGAAGTGTTTGGCCTCCCTAGGCCAGTACCTAGCAGAAACAAGGATGGCGGGTTTTTTTTCCGATTCTGATTGCAGTGATGTTACCCATTTTACAAGTAAGTATAGCCTTTACCTTATTGTTTCAGAAATGCCCACTATCAGGTTGAAAAAAAACTTTCTAAAAATTTTTTCTTTTCCAGTTTCTCCTGTTAGGTATCTATTCTTCCTCATCATTTTTTAAAAGATTTATTTAGTTATTACGAATACAGAATACAGGGTTCTGTCTGCATATATTCCTGCATGCTAGAAGAGGGCATCAGATCTCATTACAGATGGTTGTGAGCCACCATGTGGGTGCTGGGAATTGAACTCAGGACCTCTGGAAGAGCAGCCAGTGCTCTTAACCTCTGAGCTATCCCTCTAGCCCTCTGCATCATTCTTAATTCTTTTTTGTCAAAGACTTAACAATTTTGATTAAAAACAGAAGTATTTTCTTAGTTTTATTTTTAATCAACTCTACTGCCAACTCTGTTTTTTTCTATTTAATTTATATAAGTTGATATTGCTTTTATTTCATGACTTCCCCTCTTATTCTCCATGTGATGCAGTTTAGAAAGAATAGAAGACACTCAGCAGTCCTTTCTGAGGCATTGGGGAGATGACTTTCCCAGTGGGAGATTAATTTTGCAAACATCAAACTTTGGATGATTTTTTTCCTTAAAGGGGACTCCCCAGTTGTTCAAGTTTCAATCACCACAAAACATATATCCTGCCCACTGATCCATCTCACAGGATCTGAATAAGGAATCTTCTCACTCAGTCATGCCTAAGGAGTTCAAAACCTCCATTTTCTTCTTGATCCAATGAGTATTCAGAGCCATTTATAAAAATCTTGGTGTATAGATTATTTTTTATTGTTAATTTGTGATTTTCAGTACCTTGTGGTTAAAATGCTTGATTTTTAAGTATTATTCCTTTGAAGTCCTGTCTCGTTTAATACATGTTTTTCCCCCTTTCTGAATAATCCATACAATTTTTGTGTTGTTTTTGTTTTTTGAGACAGAGTTTCTCTGTGTAGTTCTAGCTGTCCTGGAACTTGCTCTGGAGACCAGGCTGGCCTCACAGAGACCCATCTGCCTCTGCTTCCCTAGTGCTGGGATTAAAGATGTATTCACCGCACAAGGCTTCCATACATGTTTTTAAAAATAAATTCCTCTGCGTGTAGGTTGTATTTTCTCTCCACCTATGAGGTTAAACATGTTAACCAGTACAGCTTTCTTCCTTCAACGTTTTAAATGCCTTTGACTGGCATAACCAAATTTCTTACACATCCTTTCTCTGTTATTTCTAAAAACTTAACATTTTTAAACATTTGTTTGTATGTGTGCATGTGTGCAGACCAGGAGACAGTTTCTGAGAGTCTGGTCTTTTCTTCTACCATATGGGTTCTGGGGATCAAACACAGGTCAGGCTAGGTAGCAAGCAGCTTTACCCACTGAGCCAACTGACCTGTCCCACATTCCTGGTGTTTCTAAACATGCCTTTGTTTTGCCTTTGAATGCAACGTGGCTTCCTTGCATGTAGTATCTCTGGTGAGCAGTTGGAGGTAAATGTAATCCTCATCCCTGTGTGGATAACCTGGGGTTTCTCTAACCTGAAGCTGTCAAGGCTCCAGGGTTTCCCTCTTTGCATTCTGCTTGTACTTTCTGAGTGAGATTCACTGGCATTGTTTGTGCGCTGGCACGTGGGTCATTGCTGGGAAGTTTCCTTTTCATTGTTCCTTCAATTCAAGTACATTTTCCCTGTTTGTCCTTCCAATGCTTATGCTAGACCGATGCAGGAATTTTTGTAGCTGCGTTTCAACTTGTCCTTATCCCCTGCACCGTGCGTGTTTTTTTTTTTTTTTTTTTTTGGACGGAGTCTCACTATGTAGTGCTGGCTGTCCTGGAACTCACTCTGTAGACCAGGCTGGCCTGGAACTCACAGATATGCCTGCCTGTGCCTCCCAAGTGCTGGGATTAAATGGATATGCCACTCCATCTGGCTGACTTGTCTGTAGTCTCATTTCTTGGTTCTGTTTGAGTTCTGGATGGTTTGCCTCAGCTCCCAACTGCAGCTTGTCCATTTTCTCCTCCTCGGCGCTTTCTGTCGGCATCTCTGGAGCTGGTTTTGCTCCCAGCAATCATCTTTCCACTTTCTTATGCTCTCATCCGTTTTTGGTTTTTGCCTAACAACCTGGCATTGAGTCATCGAGACCACAGGCTCATTCTATGTTTTCTGAAGTTCCCTTTGCCTGCTCTATTAAATTTCAGATTTTTCTGTTGCTTGGGGATGGGTGAGAACAGACCACGCACTTGAGGCGTGATTAATTAGCCATGGATTAAAAGTGAGATTACTGCACAGGGCAGTGGCTATCTGATTCCATTATCTCAGGACCGTGCAGCTGCTGCGAACACTGTCCAAGTGAAATACCTCTTGCCAAATTCTATTTTTAAGCCGGGGTATAATTCATATGCCATAGAATTCACTCTTTCAAAGTGTTCACCGCAGTGGTTTTTGTACGTCTGTGCACAGCCATCACTGTTACCTAGTTCCAGAACATTCATTGTTCCCCCCAAAGAAACCCCATTCCACTCAGCAGTCACGCCTGTCCTTGTCAGTGGAATTGAGCAGATGCGGCTCTTTGTGTCTGACTTCTGTCCTTTGTCATCACTTTCTGAGCCTCTCCTATATTGTAGCACATATCAGTACTCCATTGCATCTTATGGTTCCGTGTTACTCCGTGGTGCAGACATGACACATTCTGCTTATCCATTTATCAGTTGATAGGCATTGTTTTCACTTTTTGGCTATTGTGAATCACAGTCTCTCTGTCTCTGTCTCTGTCTCTCTGTGTCCACGTGCAATCAACTCTCCTGATACATACCTAAGAGTTAGAGTTTTTGTATAACATGGTAATTTTGTTTAACTTTTTGAAGAACTGCCAGAGTCTTCCAAAGCGGCTGCCCATTTCACATTCCCTCTGGTGACATGAAAGGGCCCTGGATCTCCAGATCCTCATTGGTGCTCGATGCTCATATCCTCTGCTTTTTAGGTTATTGCCTCCTAGTGAGTGCTTTGAATTTTCATTTCCCTAATGACTACTTATGTTAGCATTTTTCATGTGTTTATTGGTCATTTGTTTTTTAAACTTTCTACCCAAACCCTTTGCCTACTAGTTGTCTTTATTCTGTTGAGCTGTAAGAGCTTCTGATGTACCCCCAACACTGGTATCTTGCCAGATACATGAGTTACAAATATTTTCCCCATCTTGCTAGTTGTTGTTTCATTTCCTCAACAGTGTCTTTTGAAGCACAAAGATTTAAAATTTTCTTGAAGTCTAAATAATCCTCTTTCATTGTCTGTGCTTTTGGTACCATACCCAAGAAACTATTACCTAACCCAAGAGCCCAAAGAGTTATATGTTTTAAGAATTTTATAGTTTTAGCTCTTATATTTAGGGTTTTAAAAAATTAATGTACTTGGAGTTTGTTTTGTGTACGATATGAGGTAGAGATTCAACTTTATTCTTAACTGTTTTTCATTTTTAAAGTTTTTTATGTATCTGTGCATGTCTCTGGGTGAGGGAGCCTAAGGCATCAGATCCCCTGGAGGTGAAATTACAGCTGGTGGTGAACTGTCTGATATGGGTGTTGGCACCCAAACTCAGGTCCTCTGTAAGAGCAGCAAGCTCTCTTAACCACTGAGCCATCTCTCCAGTCCCTCAGCTATATTCTTTTGCACATAGGTAACCAGTTGTCACAGCACCATGTGCTGAAAAGATTTTTGTCCTTATTGACTTGCATGGGCATCTTTGTCAATGTCAGCTGGTCACAGGCATATGGATTTATTTCTAGATGTTCCGTCTTACTGTGCTTATAGGTATGTGCCAGGGAGTCCTGTATCTTTACAGTAAGTTTGAAATCAGATGTGGAACACCAACAACCTTGTTTTTCTATTGCAAGATATCTCTGGCTACTCTGTATTCCTATATGAAATTTAGGGTCAGATTGCTCATTTCTGCAAAGGGACCAGCTGGGACTGTGCTGGCCCTGGAGGTCAGCCTGGAGTCTTACCTTCATGGCATTATCAGTCCTAACACATCAATATGGAATGTCTTTACATTTACCTAGGTCTTCTTTAACTTATTTATTTCTTTAAAACTAATGTGTGCATGTGCATGTGTGTTTGTGAGAGTGTGGTATATACCCATGTATAAGCACAGAGGCTAGCAGAGGATGTCAGGGGTCCTATTCCCTTGAGACAGAGTCTCTCTCTAAACCTGAAGCTAAGCTGGTTGCCCGCAAACACAGCAGTCCTTTTATCTCTGCCTCCTGCAGCACACGTGGCCACACTCTGTTTTTCACACGAGTGCTAGGATTTGAAATCTGGTCCTTGCACAGCAAAGGCTCTTACCTCCTGAGCCATCTCTCCCAGCTCCTGCCCTTTAATTTCTTTCAGCAATGTTTTATAGTTTTCAATGAACAAGTCTGAGCACTTGGCTTTATTAAATTCACTCCTCAATATTTTCTTTTATTATAACTGGAATTGTTCCTCAATTTCATTTTCAGACCGTTCATTGCAAATATGTGGCAATGCAACTGACCCTGTATGTTGATCATGTATCCTGAAACCTGATAGATTCATTTATGCGTGCGTGCGCGCGTGAGTGCGTGTGTGTGTGTGTGTGTGTGTGTGTGTGTGTGTGTGTGTGTGTATAAGAGCTGAAGGATTCCTTAGGATTTCCTATATGTGAGATCATGTCACCTCCAAATAGAGGTAGTTTTGCTTCTTTCTTTCCAGTCTTGTTACATTTTATTTCTCCTTGTTGCCTAATTTCCCTGACTCAGCCCTCAAGAGAATAATGTTGGATAGAAGTGGGAAGAGCAGAGTCTTGTCTTATTCCTGACCACTTGGGGATGTTTACAATCTCTTACCATTACATATATTCATTGCAGAGATTGATTGATTGATTTTTTTATGTGAATGGGTGTTTTGTGGCATGTATGTCTTTGTACTACATTCATGCCTGGTGCCTGCAGAGGTCAGAAGAGGGGGCTAGATCACCTGGAACTGGAGTTATGAATCATTTTGAATCTTTGTGTGGGTGCTGGGAATTGAACCCACGTCCTCTGCAAGAGCAACATGTGCTCTTAACTGCTGAGCCATCTCTTTGGGGTTTTTGAATGTGTCCCTCCTCATCTGGCTGAGAAAATTCCCTCACATTCCTAGCTTGTTGGGGATTATTAGTATTTGAAGGTATTGAGTCTTGCCAAATGCTTGTTTATGCTCATCTGTTGAGATGCTTATGTGTTTTTCATCTTTTGTTCTGTCTCTTTGGTATATTTGATTTTTATACATTGAGTAACCTTTTGAGGCTCTTGACCAGTTCTGCCATATTGCTATCCTTTTATGCTCAGGGTTCATATCTTCCAGAATCATTTACACTAATAGTCTATGAGCTATCCCTTAAGAGCCATCTATGATCAGGGCTCTTTTCATTTCTAAACAATCACATCATCACTGGTGGGAAAGAAGCAGTCAGTGTTTAGGTATCCCTGATAAATTTCCCTGCCCCCATCTCTGCAAAGAGCACCACTCCCCGGCTGTTCACTCACAACTTTGGTTTATGTCCCTGCATCTAGACACATGGTTTCCAAAGAGTTGTCTCTGGGCCAATGACATTAGCATCACTCGGGGACTTGTCAGAAATGTGAGGGAGGGAGTCCCACCTGACCGTACAGATCCAGTCCAATTCTAGAAGCGTTTAGGCGCTGATTTAACTAGTACTCTAAGGGACTCTGCTGCATGTTCAAACTTAAGAGTGATTAAGGATTATGATGCTGAGCTGGTTCTGGGGCTGCACAGCCCCATGTCCCTCTACTTGCCGTGCTCCAGTTGTCGAGTTTGCTATCTTTTTTGCACAGCTTTGGCTTTTCCTTTCATGTTTAGCAACATTTGGCTTTGTGTTCCACTTTGTTTGAGGCTGCCTGTTAGCGGAGCTCTGAGTGATGAGAGCTGTCTATTTAGCACAACCTGCTGCCGTGTGATTATTAGGCAGGGCTAGGAATCTCTACAGGGTGAGTAGAACGGCTCCCGATTTATCCCTCCTGCATATTTCCATCTTCTCAGGGTGTCCTCTCCCTCCCATGTCCACCTTTTCTCACATAGAGGGACAGGTGTCTTTGCTTGGCACACGCAGGGGTCAGAGAAGGCTCATGGCACTGCCTCATCCACTGTGGATGCCCAATTTCTTGCAGAATTTGGGGGCTCTGGCGCTTCCTCCTGAGCCTGCTGTGTTCTCTGAGCTTCCTCTGCATGCCCCAGACCTTCCCCTGCAGAGCTGAGCTTAGGCTTGCCTCTCTGCTGAGCTGGCTTTCTGGGCATTTGGCTCCATACTGAGAAGGGTCCACAGTCCATGTTATGCTCTGCTGTTGCCATCTTGAAATCCTTAATGGTTTTGATTAAGGGGATTTAAGCTTTCATTTTGCCCTGGGTCCTGCCAATTCTGTAGCCATCCCGAGATCTGTCCTTCAGTACTCTCTGCCTTCTACCTTTATTTATTTTTTTTGGGGGGGGGGTAGGTGCTTATGCACAGTTTTGGTTTTAAGAAGACATTCCTTCTTAATTTCCTTTGCTGCTGGAGAGTCAGATGGAAATAATTTGTGTTCTTTGTAGAGGTTTGGGCAGAGGAAAAAGTCTGGGTCATGCAATCAACTTACTGACTTCACCCTCGACCTGCGTGATGTTCCTAAAATAGGAGAGCAGTAACATTGTGCTGCGGTGGTAGTGGGAACTGAGTCATTGTTACCTGCAGAATGGAGCATAAAGTCCCCATCCTGGCATGCATGACCATCCCTGTTGCCCACAATTGTCATTTCCCAGGGCTAGTGAGTTCTCTGTTACTACAGGAATTAAGCATCTTTGAGCAGCTACCGTGAAAGACATTAAAAGAGGGGCATCAAACTGTTGCTAAGGCCTGAGATATCAGGGTCACCTCTGATGGCCTAGGCATTCCTCCCCTCCTCCAATCGTTCTGTGTTTCTAGTTCAGTGGAGAAGGTTGGGGTAAGCTTGTTGAAGCTCAGATCCACTTGGAGCACCTCTACCATCATCCTTCCCTGTTTCATCTCTAGTTCGTACTGTCCTGGGCTTTTCCAGGAAGCTGCCCTGAGATCCCAGCCTCGTCCTGTCTGCCCTGCCCAGCACAGCTTACCTGCCCTTCCCTTGCCTGTCTAAGCACAGCTGTGTCTCTCTGGGTTTACACTTTCCTTCCACAGCCTGACTTAGAAGTCCCTCTTGACCCCAAAGCAGAGTAAGTCAGGTGTCCTCACACAGCCACACATGCCCTCACTCAGTCACACGTTACTGTTACGGCAGACTCTGTGCTGGTCAGTGTAGATCATTTGGGAAGGGCCTCGGGTTTGATTGATTGCCCATCTGCCAGCCCACTTAGAGCTGTTACAGGTCACTTAACCAGTTGCTCTAATAGGATGGGGTGAAATAAAGAGGGGGCTAAGAGGACACAGAGCTGAGACTCTAGGGGCTACGGAGCTGTTCTGGGGCCAGGATAGACCAAGGAGGGCAGAACAGGCAGAGGGAGCAAGTGTAAAGTGAGGAGAAAGGTCTGAGATGCAGAGGGGTTTGGGAAGTATGTGGAGTTCATCTTATTTTTCTTTCCTATTTTTTTTTTTGGAGGGGGTGATAGGGTCTCCCTAGGTAGTTCAGCCTAGTTGTGAGCTGGAGACCCTTCTGCCTGGGTGTCTTGCTTGCTGAGGTTACAGTGGTGTACCACCGTGCCTGGCCTACAAAGTTCATTCTCACTGAAGTAGAGGTGTTGGACATTAGATGGGGAATAAAAAGGAATGGGAGAGTCTTGGGCAGGAGGCAGGGGAAGAAAACTGAAGCCGAAGGTCCTGTAGGTAGGCTGAGGAATAGGGGCTTCCTTGGGAATGGCACTGGGTCTGTGAAATGTTTTAAGCAGGGTAGCGATGAGCTAATTCTGAAAAGCAAGGTGGAGGACCAAAGGAGCACCCCAGGACCTAGTCACTGGGGGCTGGGGGTTGGGGGCAATGAACTACTACCTGCAGCTGAGCAGTGCTCAGCATTTGGGGAATAACTTGTTTAGGAAGGACAGGTCGGTCTTTCCTCACCAGCCTCCTTCGTGAACTGAACTAACAGCTGGCCTGAGCCTGTTAGGGCTTCGAAGGCCCAGGAACAGGAGGGTAGAGGGCAAATAGGAGTTTTAGCATCCCATGCCCTGGAAGAACCGATTGAGAATTCCCGGATCCTTCTCCAGGGTCTGAAATCCTCCCCAGCAGCCACACAACCTCCCTTTGAGTGCAGGGGATGGTTTCTCTTGTTATGTGTGTTTGTTGAAAGAGATTGGTTCACAGTTACACATTTTGTCTCTTGGAGGGAGCTGGTGGTTTTCTGGAAGATGGGTGGGAAGAGGAAAGAGATCACTTGGGAAGTCATTAGCAAGGGTTGGAAGTATCTTCTCTGGGGAGATGCTGTGGCCAAACTCCCCAGACTGTGTGAACTTGAGAAAGGCAAGATTTATGGGACTACAGCTCCTAGCTCAGTCCCCAGCCTCCAACCCCTGCCCTGAGCTCTCAACCTTCAACCCCAGCCCCAAGCCCTCTCTGCGTAAACTATTCGGCTTGTGAATGCTTCCTGCAGCTCCTGTGATAGGAGCAAGCTTAAGCTGAGACAAAGTGGTTGGGCCCAGGGGCCCTGGAAAGTTCCAGGCCAAGTGGGGTCTCATTTAGGCAACGCTGAGCCAGCTGCACATTTGGTTAATGGCCCACGTCCTGGGAGCCTGCTAATCAGTAAACCAGGTTTCCGCAGCTTAGATGATTCCTCTGTCACCGGTGGCGGCTCTGAGGAGAGATAAAGCCAGTCTGGGATGAGCAGGCAAAAGGCCAGCCTGCCGCTGTTGCAGCCCTCCCCCGGCCCCCCATATACATCATCTATAGTGTGTATGGTAGGCCCACTACGGTGACAGTTCTGTAATCCTAGCACACTGGGTGGTGATGGTGGTGGTGTGGCTGTGACAGGAGGATTTGAATTCTGAGCCAGCCTGGGCAACATAGTGAGCCCCTCTATCAAAAAACAAGGGGTTAGAGGGAGACAAGGGAGGGTAGGTGGCAAGGATAATCAGAATGCCTTGTATATATCTGTAAAATATCAAAGAACAAAACTGATAAAGAGGAAACAAAATGTCAACAACAAAAAGCAGACTCATTCTGGCCTTCTTCCCCAGTGTCCTCAGCAGTCTTACTGGGTACCCGAATCCAGCATCATTGTCTGCAGGAAACACTGGCCAGCCTCAACACCCTTTGCTGAGAGTCCCCTTTCTGCTGTCTTTCTACCCACTCTCAGCCTCTCGGCCTCAAAGACATGCTCCCCACCCCCCACCACCTGAGCCCTCTCAAGAAGCTGCAGCCTAGAGAGTACAAGAGGGAGAGGCAGGGTAATGGGAAGGAGAAGTCCTCATCATGGCCAAGTGATGGAGCTCCCCTGGGTCTCCATCTCCTTATCTGTGAAGGGGGCCTGTTTTACATAGGTGGATGGCACCGTTATTTAGGTGTGGAAAGCACAGGGCAGGACATGTACTCCCTGTGCTCCCAGGGATAGCCTGCGGAGTTTACAGAGCAGTAGCCATGCTCCTGGCTGGCTGTGAGATCTCTGAGCTTGTCTCTGATCTCCATCCCTAACACTCCCTTCTCCTCATCTATTAGCATCCAGTATCTCAAGGTCATGGGTCTCCTGGCTTCTCTCACTCTCTACACTCCAGCTTCCCCAGCAGCGAGACTCTCAGGGCCTTGAGCCACTTCTCCATCAGATAATCTTGCTGGTGAAAATCCTGCCCCAGCTCAAACTGTACTTGCTTTGTGGCCACGAAAGCACCAAATGGGAAGAGCAGCTCATAAAGAGTCTAGGTGTGGAACTTCTGTGGTCTAGTGGGAGGACCCAGAGGTGGTGAACCAGAATGGTCTCCCTTATCAGGTGGGTGTGTAAGAAATGCCAAGGCATTTTTTTTTTATTATGGTTAGGGCTATGCCAAGGCTCCAAAGAGCCCTTTGTTTGGGCTTTACTGTTCCCAGTTCTGAATTATTTTATCTCCAGTGTTGCGGTCTGTGAGTGAAGTCTGCAGGTCACGTGCCCCAGGCTGAGGCTTTGTTGGGTGTGGTCCTGTGCTGCAGCACCCTGAGGCCTCCCAAGATGGGTGCTTGGCCTTCCTCAGTCCTATCTGACTGTCCTGTCTCACCTCTCCCCTCCCTCCAACAGGAGCCTGGGACAGGTGCTTCCATCTGCTGTGTCTCCCTAGGCTGGCAGCGTCACAGTGTGTCCCGAATGTAACTCAGAGGGAGCAAACTATTACCCATCCTATCCAGGAAGCAAGTGCTCCCTTCCTAGAGGGTGAGGACTCTTGTCAGTCCTAGCTGGGGACAGCAGGTTCACGGGAGGGCAGGTGTATCCCTCCACTCGCCAGCTGGCCATTATGCATAGTAACTGGCAGAGGCTAGCAGGGGAGGACTAGGGCGATGGTGGGCTCCCAGCGTGTGTTTTCTAAGCCAGGGAGTGGGGGTCCCAGGCCACCGAGAGTCACTGCTCTGCTTGCAAGGAACTCTTGAGTATGAGGGAGCACACGCTGGCATTCGGCAGACCCAGGTGGAGAATCTTCAGAACAAAGTCGGCACCCTTGCTGTTCTTCTGGCTTTCTGGGCAGAGCCGTTGCTGCTCCTTTTGCCTAGAACCCAACTAATTATGTAGCTGCCTCTGGGTGCCATAGACAGCAGGAGCTTGGGGTGTGGGAGACATTGTAAGTCGTTTCTGCACCAAAGCTTGGCAGTCTTGCCTATTATATTCATGTAACTGGGCTTCCTGCCCAGGGTCACCAACCCCCGCATCCTGCCTCCCCTGGACTTGGCATGCATTGAGTATGGTGCTTGCTGACCGCTCGCAACACCCTGCCCTTTTCTCTTCCCTTGGAAGCTCAAATCATGGCTCTGCTGGGGGCTTCAGTAGGAGAAGTGCCCCCCCACCCCGCCCACCACTGCCCCCCACCCCCCGCCCCGTCTCCCCCCATCCATCATGGCTGACTGCATTCAGCACCGTGTACTCCATGCAGAGATTTTCTTCCTGCCTTGTACACACTTTGCTCTTCATCTCTGTATCACCCACAGCACTTGGCACCGTGAGCAGGGAAACAGAATGTGTACTTCGAATTGTGACCTCATTTCTGTGTTAGGGAAAGTGACTTTGCCCAGATGCACCCATGCTCTGTGGCCTCAGACGATACCCAAGAGTGATACCTGTCATTGCTGTCTCATGCTGGGTCTTCCCTGGTTTCTGTCTGCATCTGGGTTACTCTCATTCCTGGGACCCAGTCTGTGGCCACCTCATCATGCTGGGTGGGGACCACTCCATGAAGGCCCAGGCTTCTCTTCTCCAGTTGGATCCTTCTTGCCGCAGGCTCTATCCTGCCGCTGGGCCTGGGGAGCACTTTGAGCCATGCCCACGTTAGCCACTGGCTATGTCCATCTGGCTCCATCTTGTGTTATGATGAGGACAAAAGACAAAGTCATGAGCCAGCTGTCACATGTAAATCAGTAAATAAAACAGTAAGGGCAAACTGGGCATGGAGGGGCACACCTTTGATCTCAGCACGAGGGAGGATAAGAGCAGGCAGAACTCTGAGTTCAAGGCCAGCCTGGGCTGCAGAGTTCCAGGACACACAGGGCTATACAATGAGACCTTGTCTCAAAAATAAACAACAACAACAACAACAAAAATGGGCTCCTCATGAGGCAGTTGTTAGCTTCCTGCCTGTGTTCTAAGAGCTCTGATAACTCACTACACAAGGATCCTCTGAGTATGGTATCAGTGGGACCCTCAATTCCAGAAGACTGGTATAGAGGCTATGTAACTGGCCCCAATAGACACAGTAAGTGAAGGACAGCAGGTGTCTAACCATTAGGCTTTTAGTACCCAGAGGATCTCTAGAGAGCATTGGGTCCTCAGTGTTTTGTAGCAATGAATCCCGGAGAGGGAAAGGAAGGTGCATCAGGTCATGCAGTGGGTGTGTGTGAACTAAATTCTAGCCTTCAAACCCCAGTTGTATGCTCTTTCCACTCACGGACCTCTATTCTGAGCAGGAGGGAACCAGAGAGACATGGATCCAGGTGACATGAGCCATGAAGGCAGTTTGGGCAGGCAGAGGGCTGTGGAAGCAGGGGCTCTGAGGATGGTGTCTTGGATCACAAAGGCAGAGTCAGACACATTTGGAGAAAGAGTCACAGCAGGCCCTGGAGGACTGGCTGGGAAGACAGAGGCATTTCCTGGATGACACTGCCCTGGAGTCCTGTTGGGGTGGAGGGCAGGGCAGCCTCACAAGGTCTAGGAGACCCTAGAGGTGATGTCCCTAAGTGCCCCGAGCCCTTCCTTAGAGAACTGAGTTTTTTTTTTTTTCCAGACACATTTTTTGGGGGGAGGAGGGGAGCAACTCAGAGTTACACAGGAAGTCCTAGTCATGGAGAATGTGAGGTGTCTGGCAAGTGTCCACAGAAGCCAGAAGCAGCAGGATGCACAGATCAAAACTGAGGACGGAGGTCTGGGCTAAGGAGAGGTTTAATTACTGTTGCTTGAACATAGTGCCCAGCTCAGACCCTCATAGGACAGGGTGAAGGGGAGAGAGAGCACCTATCAGCAGCTGCTTCATAAAGTAGGAGAAGGGAGGAGCCAGCAAAGATAACCCTAGGAAGGCTAAGGTCAGGGCATCACCAGGGAGCCAACCACACTCAGCAATGGTGCCATGTGGGGGCTCAGGGCTGGGTCACACACAAAGGCCAAGGGCTGACTCGGAGGTGGGTGGGGTAGGGTGGGAAACTTGGGTGATGCCTCTGCCGCCCCTGGCTCTGCAGGGACAGTGGCAACTGTTAGCAGCTCTTCTGTAGAGTACAGCATTGGAGCATCAGAGCAGGGACCCAGCTGCTCATGTCCTTCTTGTTTCCACAGGAGAAGGGGCCGCAGCGTGCACGTCCAGCATCTTGCAGGAGAAGCAGCGTGAGTTACACCTGGCCCCACAGAGCCTTTCCTTCCATTAGAAGAGGGGTCTCCCCTGGGCCTGGCACCCTCTCAGGCTTAAAGCTCCAAGGTTGGAAGGATCTCTCCCATCTAGGTCCTGGGCAAGAGTAGAGAGCCTAGGGCCACTCAGCCTGGGTTTAGGCAGCTCTCCTGAGACCCTGGGGTTTCTAAGTCATTTATGCTGGGCTGTTCTGGTGTCAGAGATAGAG
>CABHPQ010160682.1:28347-40204 GCA_902168405.1 Peromyscus aztecus | reverse complement strand
GTAAGAGCAAGTGCTTTAGTGGATAGCATTGCCCAAGGATATCTGTGATTGGTTAGGAAACTGTCATGGGAATTGAAAATACATTTTTCATCTTCCTAATCTAAGACTTATGGCATTCCCAGTGGGTTACCTACCTAGCTTCTCAGCTCTCGTGTTTTAAAGTGTGTGACCTTCATGCAGATTTGTAAAGTCTGCTTTGTGCTGCTTCTGTCTCTGACAACAAAAAAGACATCAGGTGCTGTACTGAGTAGGATGATTTGCAAATTATTGTGTGTTCTCTCTCTCATGGGCAGGCATGTCATCATAAAGGCATCTGTTTCATAAAGTTATCAGTTTAATCATTACCCTCGACTGTGTAGGAATCAGAGGTTTCACGTGACTGCTCCATGTCACCTCAACAGGGATGTGTCAAAGATTAGATGTCTTTCCCTCCCTTCCCTCATGTGAGACAACCTCCTTAATCATGAAGCAGGAAATTTATTTCCATCATTGCTCAAGCTTTAACTCTCCCCTTCTTGCTTTTCTTCCTTTAAGTAAGGAATGTTCATTAGCTTCTGTTTTCATCTGTGTTTTTCCCATACTTATTTCCTAAGCTGCCTTTTAAAAAAAATTAAAAACCCTAGGATCTGAATATTTCCATTCACACCTGGCATGGTGCTTCAGCAAATAATCTGACATATTAAAGATATATTATTTTACAATCTGTTGTGACTTGTTTACATATACTTACCAGGATTTGTATAACTTACAGCTCATGGTAATTAGATGCTCAATGATTATCTTCAGAGAGTGAATTCTTTCTGATGCCTACCCACATTCAAAGATTCCCTTTGTCTAACCAGAAAACTTGTGACATAACAATAGTAAGAATGAAAATAAAGTTTCTATAGTTGACTTGATATACATGTCTAATCTTGGAATTAGGTTTAATGTTGATTTCAACTGTATTGTTCATCTTTTTAACTTGTCCATTGGGGTATTACTTTTTTAGTCACCATGATGAGATTTTACTTGGTGAGCAACTTCAGGATGGAAAGATTTATTTTAGCCCACCATTGGAGAGCATTTGGTCCTTTGTGGTGGAGAAGCTACGGCAGTGCGGAAGGCATTCCTGTGGGTCCTTGAGGTAGCTAGTACATTGGGTTGGCATTTGAGAAATGGAGAGGGAGAGAGAGAGAGAGAGAGAGAGAGAGAGAGAGAGAGAGAGAGAGAGAGAGAGAGAGAGAGAGAGAGAGAGAAAATATCTGGCCAGAAGTAGGAGTGAGCTACAACCCCCAAGTTCTACCTCTCTCCAGAGCCTTACTTCCTCCAGCATGGCTACACCTCCTAAAGGTGACATAGCCTCTCCAGACAGTACCACCAGCTGGGGCTGAAGTATTCAAATAGACAAGCTTATGGGGGACATTTCACAGTCAATCTGTTACCTTGAGCCTTTGTTTTAAGATGAAAACAGTACTTTGAAAGTGTCCAACTCTTTTGTCACGAAGCCATTCATGTCTGTGAAAACTGAAAGCCAGCACACTGGACACTGTCAGAAGACTGCAAAGTTGACTGGATAGAGGAAAGAAGCGGGGGAGGGAAATGTTTTAAAGGGTGTGCTTTCAAAAAGGCAGTGGATATGGTGTGTGGTAGCACACACCTTTAATCCCAACACTTGGAAGGCAGAGGCAAGTGGATCTCTGTGAATTGGAGGCCAGCCTGGTCTGCAGAGTGAGACAGAGTGAGCTATTAAGGATACATAAAACTACACTTTGTTCCCCACTGTTCATTGGAGTTAAACACCAGATTTCTATGTAAAGATGGAGCTTCAAGTTTGGCTGTCATTAAACAGTGTTTCTGGAATTGTGTTTTCTGAAAGTTAAATATAAATGTTTCTGCTATAAGGGGAGAACAAGATAGAATGTTTTAATGTTTTATGTTGTTCTTGGGACTTTTTTTTGTTTGTGTGTTTGTTTTAAGCCTTGTTTAATCATCTACCTTCATAGGCCCACTGTGGTCTGGGGCTACTGCAGCTGGTTACTGAACTGATATGCTCAGCTTGTTAGTTTAAAACGTCTCCTTTTGTTGGCCTTTGCATAAACCTGATTTTAGTGTTTATTGTCATTATTGAACATTTTTACTTAGCCTAATGAAACATATGATTATTATTGTTATACATAGAAATTTAATATTTTTTATTTGGAAAGACATGAAAATACCCTTTGAGTGAATCATCCAATTTTTCCACTTTGCACATGATTTAAAAACACCATCTCAGTGATGGAAGCCCCACTGCCTAAAATTCATTAATAGTCACTCTCTGAATATACAAGTGGCTTTATAGTTTGTCTGCTGTTTATTGGCACAGCATCACGGTACCTCTCAGCCTCTCATGTGTGGTTGCTCTTGGCAGGTTCAGGGCAATCAAATTTGATTGTTAGTCTTACATTTCATGCTTCAATGGCATCCTTAGTTCTTTGAGCCAAAAGGGTGGTGATAAGTTCTTATGCACAATGCAGCTTTTAAGTCTTTCACGATAATGTTCTTAAACCTGAAACCCAGTCAGGCTGGGCATGACTTAATGCCAGTAGGCGATGTGGACTTTTTCTTTTTGCTGTTGTTTTCTTTTTCCAAGCAAGTGCAATGTGTTCATGTTGGCTGCTCAGCTAATCCCAGTCTGCATGTCCTGCTTCTTTCCTGCTTTTTTTTTAAAAAAAGGCCTTTGCTACAGAACTATAGAGTATATAGGAAATGTCACAAAGAAACTACTGCTTATAACAACAACGATTTTTTCTTTAACTACAAAGTTTTAAATCAGTTCTTTGGGAATTTCATGCACACATACAATGTATTCTGATCATATTCACTCCCCACTTCTCCGTCTAGCTCCTCCAAGGTCCACCATTTACCCCACACCTCCTCCCCCACAACTTCATGTCTTCTTTTGTTTCTCATGGCCCACTGAGTCAACTTAACAAGCTATACCACATCAACACAGCACCCATTTCAAAGTTTATGTGGTGTTAACACTGAATTCCCCTTTTTCTTCTTAAAGATACTTCATAAAATTTTAATGTTTTTCTCTAAATGTGTGTGAAATACATGGCTTGCTTTTTTTTTAAAGCTGTATTTGAAATAAACAAACAAACAGGAACTGTCCAGAGAGCTTACTGTGTAAAGGTACTTACTGTCAAGCCTGAGAATCTGAGTTCAATCCCTGCCACTCACATGATAGGAGAGAACTGATTTCAGAATACTGTCCTCTGGCACTCCCCCATTTGTCCCATGGCACCTAAATGTATAGACATATGTATATATACATGCACACACATCATATACAACATACATACACACTCACACACACATACACATACCACACTTTCTCTCACACACATACCACTCACCACACACAGCACACACAACACACATACATATATGGATATGCACACACACACACACACACACACACACGCACAAATAAATGTAATAAAAATATTTAAGACATAAAAATAGGAAATTAGACAAAATTATTCTCCTTATCAATAATTTATTTTTTAAAAATCTAACCAAATTATGGACGGATCTGCTCTGCTTCTTTTTTTTTGAGATTTATTTCATTGTCAAAAGGTCCTAAAATTTTGTCATTTAAAATTCTACTGTGGGATGTATCTCTGTATGCTGTGAATAGGTGTTATTCCCATTGGCTAATAAATAAAGCTGCATTGGCCTATGGCAGGGCAGGATGGAGCCAGGCGGGAAAATCCAAGAGAGATAGTGAAAAGAGAAAAAAGAGTAAGGAGAGACGCCAAACTGCCATCCAAGGAGCAACATGTAATGGGACGCAGGTAAAGCCATGGAACACGGGGTGATACATAGATTAATAGTAATGGGTTGAGTTAAGTTATACAAACTAGCTAGCAAGAAGCAAAAAGCCATGGGTTATACAGTTTGTGACTAATATTAAGCCTCTGAGTGATTATTTTTTAAGTGGCTGCAGGACCGCAGGGCTGGGTGGGACTGGAGAAACTTCCCACTACAAAGTTCAACTTAAAATTTAAAATTTCATGGAATCAGTAGAGTGTCTTAGGGTATGTGTGTCAGTTGCTTTTCTGTCTCTGTGACAAAAAAAAATCATGTCAAAAGCGACTAATAGAAGAAAGAGTTTATTTTGGCTTATGACTCCAAAGCTATATGAATTCATTATGCCAGGTGAGGCATGGTGACATCCTTACCTAAAAGCATAAAGCAGGGAGAGCCGAAGGGAAGTGGGGTACAAGGTTGTGAACTCTCAAAGCCTACCCCTAGTAGTGTACTTCCTGCCATAAGGCTGCACCTCCCCAGAAAGAGCCACCAACTGGGGACCAAGTATTTAAGACTCTGAGTTTGTGGGGGACATTTCCCATTCAAACTATCACATGGCCTATTTGTAGTAGAAAAGTACAGGTGGAGAGAACAATTTCCATTTCAGAAGAATGCCCTGGATGATTGTTTTCAGCAAGTATATGAGATAAACTTGAAAATATGTGTTGTTAAAAGAGGTACTAGTCCAATCTGATGGTATTTTTGTGAATGTTGTCATAAATCATATATATCTGCATGACATATGCATAATTATCCTGAAGCTTTTAACAGTGCATTTAAATTTTCACATTGATTTATAAATACGTGGTCCTGGCTAATTTTTATAACTCTGGCAAAGTTTGGTAATAGTAGGTGATTTTGTTCAATTGTTTTACATTTTAATTATTAGAGAAGAAAATAGTTTGTTTTGTTTTGGTTTATTTCTTTATTTCTTTGTTTTTAATACTAGGGCCAGTTCATGTAGTTCAGGCTGACCTTAAACTGGCTATATAACTTATGGTGGCCTTAAACTCCTACCTCCTGTCTGGACTGGCAGGCATTCATTGTCCTGACTTAAGATCAAGACACACATTCAACAACAAAAAAAGAAAATTGCAGATTAATCTCTCTCATGAATGTACATATAAAAGTTCTTGATAAAAATAGATGTGAAATGAATTCAAGAGCACATCAAAGAGTATCCACCATGATCAATTTGACTTTATCTCATAGATGCAGGGATGGTTCAACATATCACATCAATAAATGTAGTCTACTTATTCTAGTTAGGTCTATAATACTGTGATAAAGACAATGACCAAAAGCAACTTGTAGAAGAAATCATTTATTTCAAATTATAGTTTATATAGACTATCATGGTGGGAAGTCAAGGCAGGAACTTGGAGGCAGGTACTGAAGCAGAGGCTGTAGAAGAAAGCTCCTATGGCTTTACTCAACCTGCTTTGTTATACAGCTCAGAAAAACCACCCCAGGAGTGGCACCACTTCCAGTGGGCTGAGAGCTCCCACATCACACATCAATAAAGGCAATGGCCATAAATTGTCTAGAGGCCAATCTGATGGAGAATTTTGTTAATTGAGGGTCCTCTCCCAGATAATGCTTCCTGTGTCAAGTTGTCAGAAAACTGATCAGGATACCAGCACATAAACAGACTTAAGGGCAGAAATGGCAAGATCATCTCATTAGATATGGCAAGCCTTTGACTACATATAATTTCCTTCCATGATAAAAGTCCTAAAGAATCTAAGGATACAGGGGCCATGTGTCCACATAATAAAGGCAATATAGAGCATGCCTATAGCCCATATCATGCCAGATGATTATTTACCAATTCCTCTTTTCCATATTATTTTCCTTTGATTAATTTTTTAGAGGCCTGTTACTTACTGTGTTTTGTCTCATGTAGTTTCCCTCAGACTTCTTCCTTTATGATGCATTTTCTTATATAGACATTTCTATCTTTATATAGACAACCCTGTTACAGGTTTCCTTGGCAGCTTTTGAATTCCTATCTTTAAAGTTTCTGTCTGCCAGATTATAAAACACTCTTTCACATTTCATTTTCATCTTATAATTCTATACATTTAATTTTTTCAGATCATTGAAATTTAAGTCTATTGTGGAGAAATTATTAACACTGTAATAGCTTCTTATTGAAAAGCTTTAGGGCTATCATTTCTATCTATATTATTATATATATTATTGTTTATACAACTGTGACTGAAATTTTATAACTGCTAATACAGAATTTTTTGATGTACATCATCTCTTTTCATTCTTACATTTACCTTTAGAGTTTAGCATTAACATTATGGTTAATTATTATTATGTTGTTATTATTGTTATTGTTGTTTTGCTTTTTTCTTGTCTTGTTCTGTTGTTTGAGAGAGTATATCTCCACACTGTCCTCAAACTCATCATATAACTAAGAGTGACCTTGAACAACCTCTCCCAAATGTTGTGGTTACAGGTATTGCCCCCATGCCCACTTCCAGAACTCTTGTTATTATACCTAAAAATCACAGATGGAAGATACAGGGACGGGGAGATTTTAGTGATCTGGTAGAGACTGTGGTGCTGGAAAGTGCTAGATTATGAGACAGACCTGGATCTAAATGCCTGGATCCAGGACCTGCCTCCCTGATCACTATGATGTGCAGTTTGAGATTACATAGTTCCTTGTGCCTCACCCCGTGACTGCATGGCAGAGCAAATGGTCCTTTGCTATTGTCTGGAGGCTTCACCTTGCCACGTGGCCTTCCCTGTATACCCCCTCTCTTCTAATCTTCCCTGAACAGCAATGTGAGACCAGTTGCCCTCACTTCTTGTTTTAGTTTTTGTTATTGTTTCCTTTCCTTCTCTCTCTTCTTCCCTAACGTCTCTGATCTGATGGACACCTGGCAAATTGTAACAAATGTGTCACAAAAGTAGAGAACTGAAATCTGATCTTCTCAACCAGGAGAGATAGAGTGTGAATTCGGCCACAAACTTGGTGGCTTTTCACGTATGTCTCTAAAACTCATTGAATCCCTACCACATACCAGGCTCAGGTATTACATTAAAACTTCACTGGGAGCAAGTTCTTCTTGTGTGTTAATGCCACTTTCAAAATGGAATTTTCCAGGGATAGTAGAATGAAGAACTCTTCATGAGGCATGTTTGATGGTGCTTTCACCCTCAGAGTCTCTGCCTTTTAAAACTGGGTGTTGATTGGTTCAATCTTTTGTTTGTTTGGCATGGGATGGCAATGATACTGACATCAAACTCAGAGCTCAAATGTGTTAGGCAAGTGCTGTCGTACCAAGATGCAACCCTAGCGCTGTTTTAGTCTTGCTATAAATGCCCATTCCTCCTCAAGCTCTTGCTTTGAAAAATGTGTGTCAGATGGAGGAAGAAGCTGCCACATGCCTTTGCACAGGGGCAAGGCTGTAGGTGAAGATAATATGTTATGAGTTTTTAACAAGCTGAAAGAAAGGCCTTGGAATATTTTCAGTGCAAAGAAATGATGAATGTTTAGGGGATAGATGTACTTACTTACCCTGATTTGAATATTGTACAATATGTAATCTATTAATATATCACATGTATAACTGTTTGAAATGTTTTTAATATTCATTTATTTTTATTTTCATGTGTGATGTGTGTGAATGTTTTGCCTGCACACACACACATACACACACACACACACACACACACACACACACACACACACGTATATATATATATATATGTATGTATACCAGTGGTTCTCAACCTGTGGCTCATGACCCCCACCAGATATCCTGCATATCAGATATTTATATTATGATTCATAACAGAAGAAGACTTTCAGTTATGAAGTAGCAATGAAAATTTATGGTTGATGTCACCATCACATGAGCAACTGTATTAGAGTTGCAGTATTAGGAAGGTTGAGAACCACGGATGTACATCATCTGCATGAAGTATGGGAAGAGGCCAGAGGATGGCACCAGACCAAATGGAAACAGAATTACAGATGTTTAGGAGCTGTTGTGTGGGTCCTCTGTAAGAGCAATAAATGCTCCCAAACACTGAGTCATCTCTCAAACCTACTTGTACAATTTTTATGTGTCAGTATATATTTTCTAAAAATGCAACTTTTTTTAAAAATCATGGACCCACAAAAACAACCATGGCAAATTTGACTAAGTGTCAAAACAGCAATGTGACTTGAACTTCATTGTTCTGAAATGTTTAACTCGATTTACTTGCTTTTTACTTATAAGAGAGTGCATGAGTAAGACAGGCTCTCACTACATAGCCCAGGTTGGCCCTAGAATTCATGATCCTCCTGCCTCGGCTGCTTGTATGTTAAGTTTATAAATGTGCACTACCATGCCTGACAGCTGTTTTTCTTTCAGCCAGAAAGCCTGAATTAGCTCACTTCGCCTCTACACTTCCACCATCCTTGACCTCTTGCTTTGGTGTCCCAGTCAGGAACCAGCATCACTGTGGATATTGCCGTGATGGGCGAGGCCCATGGCCTCATTACTGACCTCCTCGCAGACCCTTCTCTGCCCCCAAACGTGTGCACATCCCTGAGGGCCGTGAGCAACCTGCTCAGCACCCAGCTCACCTTCCAGGCAATCCACAAGCCCAGAGTGAACCCCACTGTAACCTTCGGTGAGAACTATACCTGCTCTGATTCTGAGGAGGGCTTGGAGAAAGACAAACTGGCCATTCCCAAGGTAGGTGTGGCATGAAGGGTTTGGTCTGAGCGAATCTTTCCACAGTCTCTAAGGTTTCCTTCCTGCCACTTGTGAGCAGTCTGAGACAGAACCTTCCTGTGGAGACCCAGGACCCCCCAGTGGTTGCTGTGTAGCCCAATTTTCTTCTTGCTCTCACGTCCTTGGACTCCCCAGCGAACACCAGGCATGGCTTACTGCTGCCTTTCTCGTGACTCCCGTGTTATGTTTCTCGTTCAATGTTCCAGGATAGTGAGAGATGAGATCTGGCCCTTACTGTTCCATCCCCAGCTTCCACATGCCTTGATTCCTTCCGTTGTTTTACATAAAAGTTAAGGATCTAAAATGTGGCTGGTAACAAAGTGAATCTTCCTTCCAGCGCCTGAGAAGGAGCCTGCCCCCAGGCTTGCTGAGAAGAGTCTCGTCGACTTGGACAACCACCACCTCTGCCACAGGTCTGCCCACCTTGGAGCCTGCACCAGTGCGGAGAGACCGCAGTGCCAGCATAAAGCCTCACGAAGCACCTTCACCCAGGTCAGACTCCATGCCTGCGGGCTCCTCAGAGGAGTTATTTGTCCAAAGGGATTTGTAGAGTCTGAGAGAAGAGAGGCCCGACCAGAGTTACTGAGAAGTGAGCTTTGAACATACCAAATGTGCATGCTTCAATGCTGAGAGTTTAGGGCCTGACTGGCATGACCTTACTGTAAATACTAAGCGTGAGTTAGGATGACCCCTGCTCCTATGGCACTGAGTGGAAAAGGCTAAGGCACAGGACATTTGACCTGCACTGAGATCCATACTGAGAACTTGAAGAACTTAACTTGAAGGCTTCTAGTCTGACATTTACATATGATCCTTAACATGGCCTGTCACACCTGCTGTGCCTTAATTCCTGCAGAATTAGTAAGAATTGTAGATCAAAAGTATATATCATCTTAACAACACTTGGATATATCCAAATCTTTTAAATTTCCTTGTGTACATGTGTGTCTGTATATGTGTTTATGTGTGGGTATATGTGAGTAAATATATGTATATGTGTGCACATGTATATGTCAATAAATGTGTAAATATGTGTGTATATGTGCTTATATATGTGTGCATATATGGATATATGTATATGTATATATCTGTGTTCATGTATGTATATTTGTATGTGTGTGTGCTTATGTCTGTGTGTATGTATGCATATGTATGTTTGTGTATACTTGTGTGCATATGTGTCATATGTGTATATGTGTGCATGTGCGTGAGTGTGTGTGTGTGTGTGTATGCATACTCATACACATGCATGTTTCCTGGACAAATGCTCTTACCCTGAGCCATACTCTGAGCTTTACATTTTATTTAGTATAGTAGTAATATGTTGAATTGCAATTTTATGTGTAAGTCCACCTTCCATCACTGACCAAGTGCCTGATATAGACTAAGGATTATTTCAGTGGTTCCCATCTGTGGTCTCTCAGATTTTGCTTCGGGGCTTTGGAGTCATAGTATATCCGGGCAGAGGAGCCTGAGCACCTTGTAGCTGCCAGGACAGACGGAAGGGAGAAGAAGCAGGAGAGAAGGGGAAGGCAAGGGCTCACATCCTAACATGCCCTGCAAGGGAACAACCCCATTGACCTAAGTACCTGGAAACAGGCCCTACCTTTAAAGTTCAGTCTCTGAAGCTACAGACCAAGTCTTTGACACATGGCCTTGTGGGAAATTCAAGATCCAAATGATGTTAGTGACTGAAAGGCAAAAATTAAAAAGGCTAAGAAAAGGTAACATTAGGATCTAAAATGATTCATAAGAAAATACTACTAAAAATGTGCTTTTAAAGGGGGCTACTTTGTCTCTGCTTTACAGCTTAGAAGAAAATTAGAATACTTTGTATGGCTTTAATAATTATAATATTCCTTACCCTATAATTTCAGAATTATGAAATATATATATCATCTTATATTGGCCAAATGAGTAAAAATATCTGTATTTATCCATAGCTTATAGCTTCACAACGACAAGGTGGCAAGCTGAGCGTGGGAACAGCAGTTCCCCAAATCCTGAGACTTGAGTGAGGACAGACTTCCTTTTCATTTAGTAAAGTTTTACTTATCCATACATACAGCACAGTGACTGAAACTGTTCATGTGTCTTCACCAGCAACTGGGCCACCTTCACCCTTAGCATTCTGTGTATAAATTACTTGAGCCCTCACTTTGAAACCCAGTCAGCTCTCCACCAAAGGGCTCCTGAAGAACTGCCCTGGCCAGGGATGCATAGCCACCCTCTCAGACTACAGCCAAGAGGATCAGCGTATCACTGGGAACACTGTGCAGATTTCACCATGTGATGCCTTGTTAAACGGACTGGCTACTTGAATTCCTCTCTAGTTTTTCCTTTAGGCTACTTACTTTCCTTGGCCCTGCTCCAGACATATTTATTGTTTCTTTGTCTTTCCTGAGTGACTGTCTGGCATTTCTCTACTTATTGTCCTGGAGTGGCCCTGATAAAGCTCAGAACACAGATGACCCCAGCATCTTCACTAAGATGTTGGACCAAAAGAAGATCTACTCACAGCCATCTCTAGCCCCCCACTCCTGCTTCCTTCATTTAGAATGTAAATCGCTTTCTTCTACATAAACATTTATGTTCTGACTCAAGACCATCAGGTTTTTCTTTCACAAACCATAATTGTTAGAAACTATAAATCATAATTCCACTCTATTGTATTTCCTGGACTTTTATAAAACTTGCAGATGTCCTCACAGGAGGAGGCACACACTGTTTGGTGAGCATTTCTTGAGGTTGAAATAAAATATCATTGGTAGTATTTATCATTTCTGTACTAGCAGATACAGTAGGCAGCTTGTTCATGCTTGGACACACTAGGAAGCACTGAAATCAGGGCTGGGCCAGGAACCTGAGTCAGTTCCTAATCCTCTAGGTCCAGCTCCCAGGGAAGCACTTCCTCCAGTCAGGTCCCCCTCCCAAAGGTTCCACAGCCTCCACAGTGCCACCAACTGGTACCAAGTGTTCAAACCTGAGCCTGGAAAGACATCTATCTGCCATTGCCATTGCAAACTGCAACATTTCCTGCCATAGTTTACCTGAAGCTCCATGGTTTTCTATGCAGAAAATGACTCTGAAAAATATATTGATGCTATCTCAACACCTTTGTTATTTCTGGTCGAGTCTGATTTCTTCCACTCTTTCTTCATGTTGTAAGTGAAATTAGAGGCTAACAATGAAGTTACTATGCAAGCAGAGGAAGGAAGGAAAGAAGGAAGGAAGGAAGGAAGGAAGGAAGGAAGGAAGGAAGGAAGGAA
>CABHPQ010160681.1:34171-44974 GCA_902168405.1 Peromyscus aztecus | reverse complement strand
ATCTGCTGACTCAGCCTTCCTCTTCCCACAATTCTCCTCTCTATTTGTCCCGCCTATACTTCCTGCTTGGCTACTGGCCAATCAGCATTTTATTTATACACAGTGCTATCCACAGGAACCCAGGATCACCAGTCCAGGGATGCCACCACCTACCATGGGTTGGACCCTCCACATTGATCACTAATTGAGAAAAAGCCTTACAGTTGGATCTCATGGAGGCATTTCCTCACATGAGGCTCTGTCTTCTCTGATCACTCTAGCTTGTGTCAAAGGGACACACAAAATCAGCCAATACAATGCAGTTCCATGGTGGTAGGAACACTTGGCAGCTTCTTGACATTTGGCAATAAATTGGTAGCAAACTAAGTCTGTAAGCATATTAGCACATAACACAGAAGCACTGCTCCTCTGGCCTTTCATCTGGCAGATAGGCACCATGTTTAGTAAGGTCCCAAATTGTCTACCAAGTGTAACCAGAGCCTCAGTGGTACATATATATCATTCTATGGGGGAAAAACAGACTCACTGATACAGGATAAGGTAAATGAGTCGCAGAATCCTTGGAAAGCTGGGGACCAATCACATGCTGCTTCAGACCACCTGATCTGGTCTTTACCACCCAAGAGAGCACAATCACCTTTCTCCTCCCTTTTAAGCAGTCACTGAGGCAGATAAGAAGCACCTCCTCTATCAGGCCAGATAGACCATGGTCATGGGCAGAGTGAATTCCCACTACAACTAAGGGTCATTAATTAGGAGACTAATTCTACAAACATGCAAACTAGGAGAAACATTTAACTTTCAAACTATAATGTTCCACTCTCATCCCTGACAGCTCATGGCCGAAACTCTCTTTATTGTAAAGCCTGTAACTCCATATACATAGGTGAGGCTTGCGATGGCTCCACTGGGGAATCCTTTAGGCTTGGGTAGACACACCCTACAGACCTGTTGCTTGCAGTACAGATAATGAGTACTAGAGTGCTTGCCGTACTAGATAATGAACCTGCTCTGCTCACTGATGACAGTTTTCTGAGCTTGGCCACTGTTTTGGTTAATCTTCCTGTTGGTGTGAAAAATAACATGACAAAAGCAACTTAAGGTTAAACAGGTTTATCACTGTTTGAGGTTATAGTCCATCATGACAGCAAGAACTCTAGGCATTTGGCTTCACTGTGTCCTTTGTAAAGAAGCAGAGAGAGATGAATTCTCTGTACTTTCTTTTTATTAAAATAGGACCCAAGTCCAGAATCTCAGTCCATGGCATGACACCACCCACAGTTGGCAGGTCCTCCTACTACAACAAACCTAATCAAGATAATCCCCCCTCCCCATTGCCTTGCCTAGAGGCCTGTCTCAGAGGGGCCTTTATAGCTCATCAAGGTGACAATTGATATTAATTAACACAGCCTTAGTTGTGTATTTCTGGCACCTCCAATATCCTACATTCTTCATTACAACATAGGTTTCATCTTCATAATTCCAAGTATTGGATTCTTGGGTAATTCTTCATACGTAATCTTATCCATCACACATTGCCTGACCTCATCTGCTTCTATCTGGGACCTTGGTACAAGCCTGTAGGACCCATAATTCTTGCATTCTTCATTCCTGCAAAAGCAGCACCATGTGAGAATGTCAACTTCTGTTGTCCCTGTGAGATTTTACCTGGCCACTGTGAACCACATCCTTAGTAGCCTCTGTGCTTTCATGGAGGATCATGGGAAAAATATCTCCTTAGACTGCCATTTTCCAGGTGAGCACCCTGGAGGATATGTCTTTTCAGGCACTCTTCTTTCAGATGAATGTTTTTCAAATGAGTCTTCAGTTTTGTGTTCTGGAAACTTCCATATATTAGGTTCACACTCAAGATGTCTTTTCTGTTGCCTCAATGGAAAGGGTATCAATCTCGGTTAACAGTAGAAGCCACATCTCCCAGCAAATCTAAGTACAACGTTAACCAGACTCACATTCCATTCCACATCAAACTGCACATTTTCACAATGTTGTTTTATTTTCTGTCTTCTCACCATAAACCTGGCTAAAGCTAATGAGCAGTATTTAGGCCCTGTTTTAAATATTTATCTTGCATTTTCCACCTAGTTAATTTATCACTTTTGAGTTCAACCTATTGACATAAGCAGAGCATAGATTATTAAAATGTAACAAGAATAGCCTCTAACCCATCTGCCAAGAGTATCTTTGTTCCTTTCTGAAACTTTATGATTCAGGCTGCCACTGTCTATTTTTTTTTGTTTGTTTGTTTTATTTTGTTTTTCCTATTAGTGTTCTGTTCTTCCCTGGCTCTACTAGCATAACCCATGAAGCTGTACTTATTACTATGTAGGGCTTCTCTAGCTTGTAGCCCCAAACTCTTCCATATACTTCCTGCAAATAGACACAAAGGCCTACAGACTACATGATAAAGTTTGATATAGCAACAACTAAATTACTAGGAACTAATTTTCTGTACATGTCACTTTTCTTGTTATTGGGACCAAATACTAAAAGTAGAAAGTCTTTTTATTTTGATTGAGAATTTGAAAACATATGATCAAATATAGTGGAGGAAAGTGTGAGGGTGGACATCTCCATGACAATGGTACCATGTGGTAGCTACTTACTCTATATCATCAATGGAAGTAGGGAGCTGGAGCTGTGGAGTAGCCAGAAACTGTGTCCACCAGCTAGATCCCACCTGAAAAGATTCCACAACGATCTAAACAGTGATACAATATGGGGACCAATTATTCAAGCACATAATCCTCACATAGTTGGAACAGTGTCACTGAGTCAATGAGTGTGTTTTACAGTTATTACTACAATATACAGCCAGCTGCTCATCAGAATGCTTGCACAGTCTGCATTTGTGCCAACAGTAACTTTCTTAAGTTCCCACATCTTTGGTAGCCTTCAAACCCTTCTGATTTTCTACGTTTTTGTTTTGCTTTTGTTATTTTTTTAATTCTTTTTAATTTATGGGAGTAACATGAATTTGCTTCTTTTTTTTCATAGTACAAAATTGGAGAATTTCTCTACATGCTTATTATACCTTTGTTTTATTTAGTTTGGGGTCATTTTCCTATAAAGACCTTTATTATTATTTACTTACCTTTTATTATTAGTGTGTAGGAACTGAATCTATACTTTAAAACACAGACTTTGCAAATATCTTCTAGTATGCTGATTTCAATCACATTAACATTTCTTTGACTAAATTCTCTCTTTTATTACCCCTCTTTTGTTTCTTTGATTCATTCTTTTTCATAAATCCTCTTCCTAGCATCCTCCACTATATCTCTTTAACATTCAGTGTTTTTGTGCAAAATATAAATGAATTGATTTTTATGACATATAGCTATGATTAAAAATATTGAATATAATCTACTAAAGGTCACTGGACTATTTCTTTTTTTTTAATTTCCTATGCCTCGATACTCTGAGGCATTCCTTTTTTTTTTAAGAAACAGTTTTTTTTTTAGATTTATTTATTTATTAATGTATACAGTGTTCTGTCTGCCTGTATGTCTGCAGGCCAGAAGGGGGCACCAGATCTCGTTACAGATGGTTGTGAGCCACCATGTGGTTGGTGGGAATTGAACTCAGGACCTCTGGATGAGTAGTCAGTGCTCTTAACCTCTGAGCCATCTCTCCAGCCCTGGACTATTTCTTAGAATGCAAAAATTCCTTCTTTCACCTTTACATTAATGAGTTCTCTCTTTTTCTCACCTCTGCACACAGAAATTTATATATGTACACATAAACACATAGGGAATGCAGACTCTGACCATTTGTCAATAGAAAAGAAGTGAGTGTTTTATAAATTAAAACATAAAGCAAAAATATTTAAAAGATTGAAAAGTGGAGAAAGTTAAATGGAGAGAAAAGTGGAGAAAAAAATTAAAGTTAACGTACAGCTGCCCTAAATTCAGAGGTTTGAGTAAAATTGGAAAGTCCATCTTTGCCTTTATTTCATAGGTTCTACTGCCTCCTCCCTTGTGAATAGTGCACTTTAGTATTATTTGACTATTATTCATTCTCTAGATGACTCTAGCTGGAGGAATGGAGAAAAAGGGGGAATCAATACATCGAGGCTGGGAGATAATAAACCATTTACCACAGTATAAGAGTGTTCTCTGTAAAGTAAATGTATTTTTGATGGAACAAAGAAAGTCAAATAAATTCTTAACTGCAGAAACAGAAAAATAATCAGTAAGTCTGAAATCAGAGAGAAAGAATTGTAACTACAGCATCATTCTTTGTTTGAGGTTATGATATGTATGATAAGGAAACAGAGCTGTTCATATAGAATTGTGAGTTGCAGAGTTACAATAACAATTTACCTCAAAACAGTCTAGAGGAACAGGGAGGATATTTTCTTAAACCAATCCTCTGATTTCAAATTCTGTCTCATAAAAATTATTCTGTGAACTTGTAGTGGGACTTACAGGAAATCAAAGAGAAGATAAATACAGATAGCCATTTTCTGAGTGTGTTTCACATTGTGCTTGGGAAGGACTACATTTATAAGAATTCTACACTGTGAAGGTGGCTGTGGTAACCTTCGCTTAGCACAAGTGTCAACTCATACAGAAGCAGAAAATTTTCAAGTCTCTTATTCCATAAGACTGTGACACACAAGGTCAAGCTGCTAAATTCATTCATTTATTAGATAAGAGTATACTGGAAGAATCATTAGATGTATATAAAAATAGGTGGTTATTTCACATTGAACTAATATTCCTTCTGAATTGAAGTTGTGCCAAACACAGCTAATGTATATATGACAAAATTGAAATAAACACGGAAATTATTCACCTGTTTTGATCTCTCAATTATATATATTCATCTTTTGGTTAAAGTAAAAACACTGTACAACTTGGAATCTTAAAACTCAGTCTTCTTGGTTTCCCACTAGTTTATGAAGTAGCATATTGGATTATTCATTGCAGTTTTATTTTCCCAAAGGGAAAATAATGATCAAAAAAGTCAGAAGAAACCTCAAAGGTATGGATACTAGTAGGAGCTATCTAGACTCAGTATTCAATACGGTTTCTCTTAGTAAAGCACGATTCTGTAAGTATTTATCGAATGGGGTTCTCTCAGCTCAAAGAGATGATAATAAATACAAGAACATGAAAAAGCTTTGAACATTTTTGATTAAAATGTTTCTAAGGCAATGAAATATTCCCTAAATTTAAAGCCCTCTGTGTATTCATCTTGGCATCTCCATAATTGATCACCTTGTACAGCTAGCATATTCATTTGTGCTCTCAAAAAACTATAATATTATTTGTGGTTTTGAAATTACATAAATTATGTATAATATAGTCATCTGAAAGAGTACTTTATGCTCTAAGAGTATTTTGAGTTTTTGTGTTATTTTTATTGTTATGTTTATTTCTCCTAACTAACTGATATACAGCATTTTACTGTCAGCTTTCTCATATCCAAGGGCTTTGAGGTTGCTCCCAATAGTGTGTTGTATCAAATTTATGTGACACATACACATCTCAATATGCACAGCTGAGACATGTGTTCAAATGTATATGCCTCCTCAGCTGTGCAGATTATATTTCATTAGTATCAAATATTTCCAAGGAGTGTGGATGTAATCTACACACCATGCTAGACAGCATTTTAGAGTTCATGGTTCTTAAACCATTGCTCCACTACTAACACTAGCCGCAAAGAAGCAAGAAATCCTTCTCGTCCTCCCACAGGCTTTATAGCTCTTTCATTTTGCCTGAACACTCGCTGAGCAGATGAGGATGCTGTCATTCACATATTTACGAATAATTCTACTCTATGGAAAACAATATTTTATGTAAAATTTTGTCTTCTAAATAATTACAAAAATATGTCTGGGAGTGCCTGGTTAGCATGTGCAAACCTCTGGAATGATACACACACACACACACACACACACACACACACACACACACACACTACAATAAAAGTCAAAACAGGTTAAAAAACACCAGATTAAATGAATGTGTCCCTTCTGTTATTTTAATTGATGTAGAACTTGACTAGTCCTCTAAGGTTCTACTGTTGTCTTATGACAAATCACTGAAGCATACATGAGCTACTACCATTCTACACATTATTTGGAGTAACTCATAATTTTTCTTTCATCTCATAATTATTTTCAATATTAATTAATTAACTCTTCTGTCATATGAATGGAGCCCTGCAGACATGATGTAGAAATCACTTATCCCCTTCCACCATGTGGGTCCAAGGGATTGAACTCAGGTTGTCAGGCTTGGCTACTAGTTTCTCTATACAGTAAGCCATCTCACTGGCCCATTATCCATCCTTCCTTCCTTCTTTTCTTCATTCATTCGTTCACTCCTTCCTTCCTTCCTTCCCTATGTCTTTCATTTTGTTTATCTTTCTCTCCACCCCTTCTTTTTTCCTTTTTTCCTTCTTTCACTCTGGATTGGAGGTTAGAGCTTTATGACTGAATTGAACTTTTAATTTGGCAGAAATTTTAGATTTTTAAATTTTAAAATCAGATACATAACACCTTTATCTAGAGAACAGCCCATTTCACTGGCTTAGTTTTTAATTTTTTTGTATTCATAATTATTCTATTTTCATTCTTGGTGTGTTATTTATCTTGCTTTCTATGTATGCAACTATATTGGGATGTGCATGCTTATGTGCTCATGTAAAAACCTGTTTATATACAAGTCAATCTTGCCATTGTTTTGTTATATTTTTTCAGCCTTTCAATGAATGGCTTTGGGTTTTTTGTTGGTTAATTGTTTGTTTTCTGGCATAATCATTTTTGTTCCATTTTATAAATTTTATTTCCATGATTGCTACTTTTCTCTTTTCTTTGACTTAATTCTATTTCCTTAATCTTTGAGTTACAAGTTGATTATATTTGAAGGATGTTTGTGTGACTTTCCTCCACAGGGATGTGAACATAAAGATGGCACTAATGATAGATAGATCAAGAAAATGATTCTACTCATGTAGCTAGAGTTTTCCTGCCTGGCCCACAGTCAGGATAAATCTCTTTCACCTGCCAGTCCCACGGCCGTTCAGACCCAACCAAGTAAACACAGAGACTTACATTGCTTACAAACTGTATGGCCGTGGCAGGCTTCTTGCTAACTGTCCTTATAGCTTAAATTAATCTATTTCCATAAATCTATACCTTGGCACATGGCTCATGGCTTACCGGCATCTTCACATGCTATTTGTCCTGGCGGTGGCTGGCAGTGACTCCCTCTGCCTTCCTGTTCTTTTAATTCTCTCTGTTAGTCCCGCCTATACTTCCTGCCTAGCCACTGACCAATCAGTGTTTTATTAGCAACACATTTGCCATACAGAACAACCCACAGCATACTCAGGTCTACCTTAGTGAACATTAATGATTGAAAATCAGCTACATCACCAAAAATCCAGCATGATGATTATTCAGTAAAGCTGTGTTCTGGAGTTCTTTGCTCAGTATATAGGCAGCTCCACAATAGATTACCACCTCCCTGAGTGATTGCTTACTGACTAGTTTTATTATCCTTCTCAGCTTTATGGGACTCCCTCCCTTCAGAAGCAGATTTTAATTCTGAGCAAGTAGCTATACAACAGATGAGTACCCTGTTTTATTCATTGGACACAAGTGCATTTAGAAGAAGCAGTAGGGGTTGCTGGCAGGTTGCATTTCCACCTTCATAAAAGTTCTTAGAGTTTGGTAACCCCTCAGAGTAAATCTGCAGATGGTAGACCCACAGAGTCCATGTGAAGTTCAGTGTGAATATTATATAGTTTGTAACTTTTATAAAATTGCACATTCATTACACATTTTAATAACAAGTAAGTTGAAATACAGTTTATAAACTATGAAACTCACCATTTCAAAGTGTGCATTTACAGCAATCATTACTACATTCTAAGATGAGAATATTTTAATTGATCCCAAAACAAAACTCAGGCTCCTTAACAGTCATTCCTATTAATGTACCCACCTCACACTCTGGAAACTCCCAATCTGTTTTGTGTCTCTATAGATTTGTCTGCTCTGGACACTTCCTGGAAATAGAATCAAACATTATGCATGCTTTGATGACAAGCTTGTTCCATTTGGAATATAACAATGCTTGGTTTATTTGTTTATTGATGAATAATGTCTATTATATGGCTGTGCAATACAACATTGTATATTCATCCACCACTTGATTGACAAGTAGATTAGTCCCACTTTGGAAGCTATTAGGAATAAGACTGATATGAATATTTACATAAATGTTTTCAGTTGACATGCATTTGTAATTGTCTTTAAAAGTGTATTAGTAGGTTTGGAATTACTAGTTCCTATGGTTACTAAACAGAAATATGTAAAAATTTGGGAAACAACCAAATGTTACACAAAATGGCTGCTTTCCTTGAACATTCCACCTTCTGTATAGGAGGGTTTCAGTGTCTACAGTTTTAACATCTGTCTCCTTTGTGACTGTAATCATCTGCAAAAGGTATGAAAAGGGCCCTTGTTATGTTTTGCATTTGTGTTTACCTGCTGACAGATGCTGTGGGGAGTACGTTTAGATGATCACAAACACTCACTCATCATCCAGACAAAAGTATCTAACTACATCTTTTAAATAGGAGCATCCATATGTTCATCAATCCATCACACATCCTCTTTATCTGTTTGGATATGAGTCTCACATCAAAAGTATGTTTGGGAAATATTCTCCTGTTGTTTGGGCTGTCTTCTCGTCTTCTGAATAGGTTCCTTTGGGGAATATCTATATCTATATCTATATCTATATCTATATATCTATCTATCTATCTAATTTCTGATAAAATTAAATTTATTTTTTTTCATTTATTAATAAACTTTGATTTTTTTTCTAATTGAAGGTAACTAAAATAAAGTTGTATGTATTCTATTAAGAGTTGTTTAGTTTTAGATCTTACATTCAGTTCTGTGAAATAATGAACAATATTTATATGTGATTATATATAGATGCCATATATATGCTACCACACCAATATATATTCATATATATGCTACAACAGCAATATTTTATGTGTGGAAACACAATTTCCCCACACCTCCCTTTAAAAAGACATTTTTCCCTTACAGTGAGCAGCTCTCCGGGAATTGGGCTTTGGGCTCCCTCCAAAGCCATATGCTCCCTCTGATGGCTTCTGCTTGTTTGTTTTTCAAGTCTGTCATGGAACTAAATTGGCAAGGCATGAATACATATTAACATACATTTTCCTGTTCTTAATTCAACAGGCGAGCTAGTCTAGCTGAATCAGTTGTATCAGTTAATCAGGTTGATTAACAGGCCTTCTTCAACTAATAAGAAAGAAAGTGAACAATGAAAACACTGGCGTTGACTTTCTAATCTCCCTGATCATGTATACATGTACATCTGTACACCAGTATATACATATATAAGAACATACATAATACACCAAAGAACAAGTACACACACACACACACACACACACACACACACACACACACACACACACAAGAATCAAAATGTGTGAGAGAAAGGAAGAAAGAGTGAGCAAGCAAGTTTATTGGCATTTAGCACTCAATGTGCATCTGTACAGCAGCGGGCAGCCCAGTCCTCTGCTGGTGACTGTTAAGTACAGTTGGCTAGTTTAACTCCACAGTCTGCCAGCTTATCACATTTGGTGGCTAAACCTAGCCATTGAAATTATTAGCAGACCTATTCTGGCCTAGCCAGGCAGTCTATGCCACAATCATTTGAGACCTGAGTGTTTTCTCCTTATGGATTTTAGATCTAGTTTAATTGGATATGATAGGCTATTCTTATATGCATGCTCCATTTCCACCCTTTCAGTTAGCTATTATTGCAGTAATGTGCAATAAAGGCCATAGTGCTGTATAGCACCTATTCACTGTACAAAAATGGTCACAACTACATTTTTGTTGCCCACATCTCTGGAGGTATTCTGAATAGGTTTCCTGATCTTGACAATGCTCGCGTATACATCTGAGCCTGAGGCTGGGTTTGGCTCTGCTCACTATGAGAAGCTTCCTTTCATACTTCACTCATTGCCTGTACTGGCTATCAGTTCCAACAAGATAGAGGCTGGGATGATGGGCCTTTATTAGTTATTTGATCAGGAAAGACTACTCAGAGCAAATGAGATGAGTGAGAAAAATAGAACTGGCTGCAATTAACACAAAATTAGTTCAAATTAATTACTTTGAACTATAAATTCAGATCTCCTTGAGATTTAGCCTCGACAGGTCTTTTTTACTTCATTCTCTGTTACTGCTTCTCTCTTCTACAGCAATAGTTCAAATTACCAAAACATAAACACTACCAACATTGAACAAGAGCTCTGTGGCCATAGAAGAAAAGAAATTATTTCAGTTGTCTCACATGGACCTCAGGCCAATCAGATTATATTTCTGTGTCTAGAGAGATTGTGAGAGCCCATATTCAAAGGACTGGCTTAGACTTGAACAAGATTTTCGTAAAGGAAACTGTTCTGACATTAAAACAGAAGAAGTCTTTAAGACCATGTAGCCATCCCTCAAAATGGCCATTTATCCTACAGAAATCATGTTCCAATCATATTATTATTATTAACAGTGATCAGTATAGGGCAAGATACACACTGAAATTGATAATAAAAGTTTAATAACTTCCAGGAAATGAAACACTTAACTATAAATTTAAAAATAAAGTCACCTTTATTTTTACATATTTCCAATTTTCACTTCCATCTATGCTTGAACTGGACTGGGAATAGAATCATGATGGCTTTTCTTTTTGAATGATTTTTATTTTTTTT
>CABHPQ010160681.1:0-25510 GCA_902168405.1 Peromyscus aztecus | reverse complement strand
CACACACACACACACACACACACACACACACACACACACACACACACTACTTTTTAATGACCAAATGAAGGCATGTGCCACCCATGTTAGATCTAACTCTGATCTACCCCATCCTTTGCTCTCTATTAGAAGCATATTTGGTACTTTATAGAGTCTTTTAAAGTTAACCTAAAGATATGCCCTTCAAAACTACAAACAAACAAACATAGAAACAACAACAGAAAAAAAATGAAAACAAACAACAACAACAACAACAAAAAATCCAGCTTTCACTTTAAAGGGAATAGAATAAGAGATGGTTTATTTTGGAGCAAAATGTGAGTCATCATTCACAAACTTTTTATAGTAACAACAAAGGAAGCCACAAATCATGACACTTTTAAAATATATTAGAGGACACATCAGTTAGGCAAATTAATCAAGATAGGACAAGTTCTGCCTTAAGCCTGAGATGCCAACTGACAACACTCAATTTTGATTGGTGGAAAACTAGGATTTTTGTTAACACATTTCAAAAGGACTTAATCTGTTGTTAATTTGTTAAAATGACAGGCTCAACACAGAGTAGGGCAAGAAATGGTTAGTGTCAGAACACAGTCCACGAATGAAACATGTGAGAATTCTGAATACTGAAGAAAAACAAGACAAGAATCTTGTGATCTCAGTTTCTTCAAAACACAGACTTGTTCTTGGAATGTCTTTCCTTGCTCCTCCCAGGTGTAGTGGATAGGAGTGAGTTAACTTCAGCGGCTGTTATTCCTGTGGCTCTATGGAGAAACATGTTTTTGTCATATGTTGCTTGTCCTTGTGATTGTACCTTGTGACACTTCTCAGCCCTTAGAGTAGATTGTCTGAAGCTCTGAGTAAAGTTGGCCATTGCATGAGACTTTAGTTGGCCTCATATTTAGGCCCGGTTCTCCTAGGTTTACACTGCCAATGAGAGCAGCAAACAGTCAGGAGGGTAGAGATAGCTGGAGATAAATTGTTAGAGTCTAGGACTACAACATTCTATCCTCTCCAACTGCTCAACTGAAAAGTGTATCAGCGTCATTGTAATGATGCTTTGTTCCATGTTCTATTTAATACAATAAAAAATGTGTATTCTGAGGCTGGAGAGATGGCTCTTCCAGAGGACCTGGGTTCAATTCCCAACACCCACATGGCAGCTCACAACTGTCTGTAACTCCAGTTCCAGTGGACCTGACACCCTCGTGCAGACATAAATGCAGGCAAAACACAAATACACATAAAATTTAAAATGTGTGTATTTTTTCCATTTTAATATATTATTCTCTATGGACATTATTCTATATAATTATCATTGTCTTTCAAAACATTGTTTTCTTTAAAATACTTTAGTTTAAAAAGAAACTAAGAAATACATGTTGGATATTTTATATATGTACTCTACTACATTTTAATATTTTTATTAAATTATTATTTATTCTATATAAAAATAAAATAAATTATTTTATTTTGAGATATTTATATTTTAAAACTTTTTGTTAGGCAAATGATCAAACACATAAACTAAAACTAATTGCATGGTAAACTCAATTGTACCTATTACTTGGATTTAGTAATTATCAAAGCCTTATCCCTTGGGGTGATATTGTTTGTAGTTATCCTTTCTCAAATATCAAATATTTCCCTGGCCAAGCAACAAGCAACTTGATCATTTTTGTAGAAATCTTTCCATCAGCATATCTGTGAAAACACCCAGAAGCTGTTCATGATTTAAAAAGAATATTACTATGAGCTACTGAGAAACATTGTTCACATAAAAAACAAAACTCTCACATTCTAAAGGCAATAAGCAATAGTTTATTCTGGAGCCATTTTGAGTGAACACAACCTCCACTCCATTTCCCAATGTTTAAGCAGTTTTATGAAGTTTTGTAGTTTGTATAACAAAGAAAGTTGTATCTCAAGGCAAGTTTAAAACACATTGGTGGATTCATCAAAGATACAGGCATAAAAACATGGGCCAAGCTTTTCTATAGGTCATCAGATTATGTATTGCGATATCCTTAGCTTTGGGTTATTGAAAGCTGGGAGTCTGTTAAGACACCCCCAAGGTTTTTGTATATTAGTTATAGAGTGTTATTTCTGACACAGAGTTGGCAAGAAATGGCTGTTCTTGGGAGTCTAAAACTAGCCCAGGATATGGCAATTAGCTTTGTACCTGCAACATTGCACTCTCCACAATCACTGCAGTTGCAGTCAGTCAGTTCATCTGCAGACACAGCTTCTTTTCAGGAGTCTTTGTTCACATTATCCTCATGATTTGATCATTATTGACTCTGATAAAATCCCCAAAAGTTCCCAGATGGTGTTACCCCCGCTCCCTTGCTGTTAGATTGCCCTGTTGCTCTTTGTGTTTCTCACTCTTCTCTGACTACAGTTGTGAGCTCTGGTCCTTTTCTGAGCCTGAAGCTGTCTCACTCTTCACCCTGTTAGAGTATTCTGTAAGTAGGACACTTACCAACTACTGCTCCTCATTACAACCTTTTGTTCAAAATATTTCACAAGTTGTAATTCCATCTGCATGAATTTATATGGTCTGTCTGTTCCTATGTACTTGAAGCCAATGGGTTAGATAATACAGGCATTTCTTTTCCAACTTTTACTTAGGAAACTTCTCCCCATGTGGTAGGCATGAGGTAAACAGTGGAAATGGAGTGAAACAATGGCATTATTTCTTTTTCCTCAGAATTCTTTTCTGGACAGACTGGGATGCCAATTTCCCTCGCATTGAATCTGCCTCTATGAGTGGTGCTGGGAGAAAAACCATCTATAAAGACATGAAAACTGGGGCATGGCCTAATGGACTGACTGTGGACCACTTTGAAAAAAGGATAGTTTGGACAGATGCCAGGTTAAAAATATTTTCCTGTGTTTTCATTTACTTTCTTCAGCTTCTTAAGTGTATTGTTAAATATCCTAATATACGGACATCATGTATTGCGATCAGTATTTTTTTTTTGTTGCTGTTGTTCTTCTTCTTCTTGGTGTTTTGTTTGGAAAATATTATATATAGGTCCACAGACAATTACTTTATCAATTGTCTGATTTGCATAACTGTATTGATAAACCATTGGTATGCTGCCCTTTCTCTAGGTCAGATGCTATTTATTCAGCCTTCTATGATGGAACAAACATGATAGAAATTATCAGAGGACATGAGTACCTGTCACATCCCTTTGCTGTGTCTTTGTATGGGAGTGAGGTGTACTGGACAGACTGGAGGACCAACACACTGGCCAAAGCCAACAAGTGGACAGGGCAGAATGTCAGTGTGATTCAGAAGACCAGTGCACAGCCCTTCGACCTTCAGATATACCATCCCAGTCGACAGCCACAAGGTAGGTGCTTAGGACAAGCCAACCACCTGGAAACATTATCACATGAACTGCACGAGTGTAAAAGAAAGGGACGTAAGTTAACAATTATTTTATGTTTCTGGTAGTGTTAGCCTTCAATTAATCAGCTTGGGATTTTTCTGCTTTTAAATTTCTTCCTTTAGAGTATTATTCTTAGAAATTAAGGATTTTATACTGTCTTGATATTTTGAATCACTGACATAACACTGACAAGAAAGTGTCAGCTTCGCAGGTAAGAGCATGTACAAGTCTTGCAGAGGACCCAAGTTCAATTTCTAGCACCTGTAACTGCAACTTCAGAGGATCTGATGTTTTTTCTGGCTTTCACAGGTCCCCATGCTAATGTTTGCACCTGCACACACATTCTCTCTCTCTCTCTCTCTCTCTCTCTCTCTCTCTCTCTCTCTCTCTCTCTCTCTCTCTCTCTCACACACACACACACACACACACACACACACACACACATACACACACAAACACATTCACAAGTGACTAAGCAAAATAACTATTTAAAGAACATTTAAAAAATATCTTTGCATATGGAACCTATTAAAGAATATGACTGGCTGGGCAGTGGTGGCACATGCCTTTAATCCCAGCACTCGGGAGGCAGAGCCAGGCAGATCTCAGTGAGTTCGAATCCAGCCTGGTCTACAGAGCAAGATCCAGGACAGGCTCCAAACCTACACAGAGAAGCCCTGTCTCAAAAAGTCAAAATAGATAAATAAGGAAAGAAAGACTGTAACTGAAAACACCAAGGACCCAGAGTCACCCTGTAGACATGGGCTAGCATATGGGAGGTTGCAGGGAGCTGCATGGCAAAGCATGAGTCACGGGTGAGGACTCTCTCTCCCTCCCCCCATAGTCAATAATAGTGATTCTCTGGGTACTTAGGCTCAGTCCTTGCATGCACTTTTTGATCCCAAGGCTCACATTTCTTATCTTGAATGCCATGATCATTTGTCATAGCAGCAAGCAGCAGCTTAACCTGTTACACTTCTGCATTCCATGAGCAGTAACCTGTGAGATTTTCAGTCTAGCACCACTGAAGTCCCTTTATTATTATTTTAAGTATTTTGCTCAGAATTCTTAGATGATGCCATCTCACTTGCAGAGGAGATATGTCTTTTTTGTCTGTCTTGGGTGGTTTTCTTTGTCATTGGCCCTTCTTGTCTTTGGTTCAGATGTTAAGCATTATTCTGAATTCACATTATATTGCCTTGTTTTGGTGCTAAGACCAATGGTTTTTGTGGCTGAGAAAATCCCGTGCCATCTCTTTGTAGTATTTAGCCTTCATTCTCTCTGAATGGGATTTCTTCTACCAAATGTGTATGTGTGTACAGTTTATATACCCTCCCACTGTAGTTTGAGCAAGTCCAGTTCTCTTCCCAGTCCTTTTCAATTTCTCAGCCTCAATTCTCTTATTGTCTGACCTTCTTTGTCCTGTCATTTTTGACTCATCCTGGCCTATGCTTTTCCAGCCATGCTTGGCTGCCTTCACACCTACACAGTCTGAACCACACTACCCCATTAGAAGAAGTTCAACCCCTAGTTGTTTTGCACTTCAAAAGTATTTAGTAATATACTAATCTAAATAAATCTGAATAACCAGGAAACCATGATTCTGACCAGCAAAATGTCAGTGGTATAATGCACAAGTCACCTCAAAATACTTCCTTCAACATAAGGACCAGAGCAAAGAGTGTGTATGAAATGCATCCACATAATAAATTAGTTTGTTTTTTAATAGCTACAAAGATATTACACAGCTGTACTTTTGTCTCCACAGTTCTTATATTCAGTAGGGATTGTGATTTTTAGGTTTAGAGCTACTAAATATATAATGATAAGAAGTGGCTTTGTCTATGTACTACATCAAGTCTCTCCCTTAAAGTGGATCTATGCAAAACCAACAGACTTCCACACATCAGTGTAACCTTTTTAAAGTTACTGAATGAAAAGGCATGATATTGTGGCATTTTTTTATACATGGAAAGGGAGTGGTAATTTACTTGGAGAAATATATTTTTAGTAGGTTTACTTAAATAAAAATGATTTATGTGTGACTTCCCTTACTTGCATGCAATGGGGAATATTTTATTCTGTGGATGAAATTTAAAGTATTCTCTCAGGACTCAGGGAAATATGGTCTTTATTTACATTTAGAAAATGACAACTTGCTATTTCCTAAATAATATTTAATTCATTTTGAGTGATCAGAACATGTTCTACTGACTCCTGCCTCCACATTTGAGGATTACAGAGTAATCAGTAATCATTATCTACCTTGTTCATCTGCTTCAGTGCAGAAATAATTTACTATTTGCAGAAGGAGACACAGAATGTGGCCACTATTTGGTTATTGTAAAGGAGGGAATTTGTAGTCAGAAGTTTACCTGTGTCTTGCCCAGCCAGTGGTCGGGAAAAATCTCTCCCACTTGCATCCCCCAAGTAAACACACAAAGGCTTATATTAATTATAACTGTATGGCCATTTGCTCAGGCTTATTACTGGAGAGTTCTTACACTTAAATTAACCCATAATTATTATCTATATTTAGCCACATGGCTTGGTACCTTTTCTCAGTTTTGTCTTGTCATCTTGCTTCCTCTGTGTCTGACTGGCAACACCTGATTCAGCCCTTCCTCTTCCTTGTCTGCTTGTCCTGCCTATACTTGCTGTCTGGCTACTGGCCAATTGGTGTTTTATTTATCCACCAATCAGAGCAACACATAATCACAGTGTATAGAAAGACATCTCACAGCACTTCACCTTTTCTGTCTAATCAAAAAGAAAGATTTTAACTTTAACATAGTAAAATTACATATAACAGAACAGTTATCAAACAAGAATTATAGTTATAATATCTAGTCTATGTGTATTTGGCAAAACTAAAGAAAACATTCTATCTATCCTATATTTGTGAGTCTAAAGTTTCATATCTAATTTATCTTTTATCATAACCAAGTAAAATTATAACTATCTAATCTTCAATTACATCAAAGACCACATAAGGATATAATATTACCTAAGTAAACAGGAAATGCATTGTAAGCAACTTCCAAAATTCTGGAAATGACAGAGACAGCTGCCTGCCTGGAAAGTCATAAAAAATTCCGCTGTAACTTTGGGGCATCCATCTTTAGCCTATAGGTTTTGAGTTTCTCAGTTGCTTCTCCCTGTGTCCTGCAGAATGTCTGGCAGTTTCTTCTGTGAAGAAGGAACCTGAAGGACTATCTCGTCTTGCAAAGTTCAGTGGTCACCTTTCTATGGGTCCCTCATGTTCAGTCGATATAACTTATTATCAGCATTCCAGGCAAGAGCAGTTTCTTGCCCAAATGGCTATTTTTGACAAGAAGAATATAAACTCCACATGGAGTGTCTTTGATGCCCATCTTCCTTTTTGAAGTAAATCAGTGCTGCCAGGAGCAGATATGTCTCATTGCCCAGAAAGTCTAAGTTTTTAAAACATTTTAAATGCCATATTCTGTAGGTCTTAGAAATGTTTGAAGATTACCTACCTAGTTGAAATATATCTATGTATACCTAGAAAACTTAACTAACATTACTATAACTTTATCACAGATGACTAACAATCTGCATTTCTTAGTTATATATTACAATTACAAATGAGCTGCACAAACAAAATACTTTAAATAAGAGTAGAAATACACATACAGTATAACAAAATTAACTTTAAACTTGTATCAATGAACTAAAATCCATAGCCATGAAAAACATTTCAAACAAGTTATTGTTCTTTAAAAGAAGATTCAATAAGCTATCCTTTTATCTTATCATATCTATTACTATCCCCTTTTCTTTAGAAAGAGATTTAATTAAAATCAACCCCTTTAAATATAAACAAACATTTATAAACAATATTTTGGAAATTTGGGCATAGCTTCTCATACTACTTCCTGCTGGATGGGGGTACTGGCAATTTTATGGGAATCCTGAGAAAATTAAGAATTATGGTCAAGTCCTGACTGGGGTAGTCTGTGACACTGTATTCTCTGAGCCAGGTGCCTTGAAGATTTTCTGGATGTTGGATCATCTGGGCCATTGTGTCATTGGAGACCTTTCAGGGCATCTTGGCCAATCAAACCATATTAGCCTAGAAGCAATCCACAGGTTCTCATCTTATATGGAAACAAAAGCGGAACCTCTTTTCCAAAGCAATATATCCTTATACATAAATTTTGAAGTCAAAATACCTTTAAAATATTGGTTTAACTGAGTAGCCTTTACAACAAAATGTCTTTCTGCAGTTAAAATTCCCAAAGACAACACAATCCAGATTCTCTGCATAATATCTATTTTTACGTGGCTTATTTTTTGTATTACTTCTATTGTCTTTATTAGACCATCAAGTATTTTGGACAAGTACAGTAGCACAGCTTTCACAGAGTTAAACAAATGCAACATAAATAAAAGTAACACACCCTGAAATAATATTCCCCAATATTTCCCCTTTTTGTCTAAATAAAAATGAAAGGGTTTTAACTTAAACATAGTAAGATATAATTATCAAGGATTACATTCACAGTATTCTGCCATTTGTATTTAGCATATTCAAAGAAAATAATACATAATCCTATCTTAGTGAATCCAAATTTTTACACTGAATTTACTTTCTATCATAACAAAGGAAAACAGAAACTATAACTATCTAGTCTTCAGCTCCAATCAAAGACTCAGAAAGATGTAATATTACCCAACAACAGAGACATTTGGCTGCCTGGACAGTCACCCAACGTTCCTCTATAACATTGCAGCATCCATCTTCAGTCTAAAGGCCTAGAGTATCTGGCAGACTTTTTAGTGAAGCAGGAAATTTGAAGGACTGTTCTGCTTTGTTTTGGTAAAGTTCAACAGTCTTTTTCTGTGTGTTCTGCACGTCCATTCTGCACAGCACATTGTCAGCAGTCAAAAGCAAGAACAGTTTCTTTGCCTAGTGGCTAACCTTTTCACAATGAAACTCCATAAGGAATTTCTACAATGTCCATCGCATTTGAAGTAAATTGTGCTGCCAGGAAGAGATGTGTCTCATTGTCATGAAAAACTTTGTAAACAAAACATTTTAAATGCCATATTCTATAGATCTTTGAGGTATTTAAAGACCATCTATCTAAAATATGTCTATTTAACCTAGAAAATATACCTAACATATCTGCAATTTTGATTGTTATAAATGACTAACAACTAATATATGTTCCTGATTATCCTGTATAGTTTATAATAATAGCTTTCAAAAACTAGAATTTTACCTTACATTTTAAAATAAACTGCAAGTTACAATACCTTAAACAAGAGATCAAACATACATACAATATGTTGTAATAAAAATAACCTTAAATTTTTATCAATATACAAAAATCCTTTAACAAGAATAGAAACATATATACAGTATAATAAAAGTAACTTTAAATTTGTATCAATATTCTGTATGCCCTAAAAGATAACAAACATTCATAACCCATCAAATAACCAAAACCACCCATACACCCCCAACTCTTGGGAATGTGGGCATAGTTTTCTCCATACTTGTTCCTGCTGTCTGTGGATGAAGTATCTTTAGGACCTAGAGTGAAATTTTTGAAATAATGACCAAGTTCTGGGAAGACCAGCAGTAACCTTTGCTGATAGATATCACCTGTCAAGTTTCAGGAGATCTTGCCTGATCAAACCTGATCCGTATTAACACTGAAGGAATCCACAGCCTTTTGACTCCTATAGGAACAAAACTCAAAAGCATTTTAATTTCCATTTGATAAATATATTTTTTGACTTTTTAAAAGTTAAGTCATTCCTAACATATCTAGACTGATGCAATTTATCAGTCCAGTTCACAATTCCATGTGTCTAGCAGCTGTCTTTTGCTTCTCATTAGTCAAAAAATTCAAAATCAGCACATACAGGATCCCAACTACCTGTGTATTTCCCATCTTATGTGGCTTTTTTTCTTTTACTCTCTCTTTAAAGATTTATTTTATAAACTATTCATTTTTTCTATGACTGTACACTTTTCCTTTTCTTAAGCCTATACACATTGTTAAATACACCATAACCTATTTAGAGGTTTTTCTGGTTAGAATCTCTTTTACTGCACATCTCTAGCCTTTTTTGACCACATGAGCAAACTTTAGACTGCCTAGGTATACCTGGCTCCTCCGCATGTGACTCTCAGCTGGCACTGTCTGCTTCTCTGGTCAGGAAAGCCAAACATAAAACTTGTGAACTTACAGAGATTTGTCTGCCCTAGAATTGCAGTTAACCTTCCTAGCTATGGAAGCCTGTACCTGAGCTGGCATAAGCATTTTTTTTACTTAGCTTGTTGTTTTCACTTAGTGGCTGCCCTGCTGGCTGAACAGCAGCACCTCTTAAAGGAGGCATATCCTCTTTTTTTCCCCTAAGCTTTCTTAAGCCCTATGTGGATATATAGCCCCATGTTGGGTGTCAAAATGTTGGATTTCTTTCTCTTCTTTGGGGGGCTCACCACCCAACTCTCAAATAAATTCACACATGGAGGCATATTATTACTTATGAATGCCTGGCCTTAGATTGACTTAGTTTCTGGAGCTTTCCTTATCTTAAATTATCCCATCTACCTTTTGCCTCTAGGATTTTCCTATTCTCTTACTTCTATAAATCTTATTCTTACTCCGTGGCTTTCTGTGTAGCTGGGTGGCTAGCCCCTGATGTTCTCCTCCTTCTCTGGCTCCTAGTTTTCTCCTCCCAGATTTCTCTCTATATCTATTCTCTCTACTGCAAGCCCTGTAAGACAAATTGCTAAATGGTTTATTAATAAAAAAAAACCAGAGCCAGATATTGGGCTAAAAACTCAGAGATCAGAAGAGTAGGACAAGCTGCACACCCAACCTCCTCTTATCAACTCCTAAGCCTTCAGAGAGAACCACTTCCTGTTTACTCACACCTATATACCTTTCTGTGCCCTACCATCTTACTTCCTTTCTCTGCCTAGCTTCATCACTTCCTCTTCCTGCCCAACTATATTACTTCCTGTCTGTTTGTCTAGACCTCCAGACCTCTATGGTTAACTAGCACAGGGATTAAAGGTACGTGCCACCATACTTGGCTCTGTTTCCAGTGTGAGCTTGAACTCACAGAGATCCAGATGAATCACTGCCTCCTGAATGCTTGTATTAAAGGCATGTGCTACCCCTACCTAGCCTCTATGTTTAATATAGTGGCTGGCTTTTTCCTCTGATCCCGAGGCAAGCTTTATTTGTTAGAGCACAAATAAAATATCACTACGCCCCACCTAACATTTCTCTTGCCTTGCTATTGGCCATTCAGCTCTCTATTATACCAATCAGGTGTTTTAGACAGGCACTGTAACACAGCTTCACAGAGTTAAAGAAATACAACATAAACAAAAGTAACACACCTTAAAATAATATTTCCCAGCAGTCAGTTTGCAAAATAAGGCAAGGGAAAGCTCATGTAAAAATATGGCTGAGATGCCCCATACAACTTAGGATCAGCCTGTAGTCCATAGTTTTATTAAACATAGTTTAGTGGATAAACTTGAAAAAATAAATTTAAAAATAGTCAAGAAGAGTTGTGGCTGGAGCTAGAGCTTTCAATCAGTTGATTATATGTTGAAGTCAAGAAGTTGGATGAGATTTCTAAAGAATACTCCAGAAAACAAGAGGGAGAACAGTGTTTGAGAAAACCAAAACTGGCACATAAGAATGTGGAGATCAAGATCAGTACCAAAAGAAGACATTAAAGTGTGAATTCAGAATAAAGAAAGTGTTAACCCAAAGCTGAGAGGTTAGGGCACTATATTGGCTTTAAGATTTGGTTCTTGCAGATATGTTATAAACAAATCAATTAAATCACTATCATGTTTACTGGATTTGGCTGCCTAGGGAAAGTCAGCAAAACCTGTAGGGAGAGTAAGGGTGTTATTTGACATGTTTGCAGATTATAGAGAGATATACAGATAATTGATAGATACATGAATTATAGAAAGATTACAGATCAAAGATATATTTTCTTATTGCTCTGCTTAGAATCTTTCCTTAAAATAACTTAAGACTGTCACAGAATCATACCTGTCCATCTAATCAACATCACCCAATTTCCAGACCTGTCCTCTTGAAAATACAATTCTGTTGTCTGAACAAAATCTGCTTTAAAGGGACTTAATATTTGTTAATAAAGACAGTATTATTTTGCAAGAAACATTTATTTTCAAAGACTAAGTGCTGATATTTTGATCTTTAATTGTTAGAGGTACAAATGTTTTAAAAAGATTTAAATATAGCATTGCCCTCAGAGAAACAGGTGAAAACACAGAAGTAAAATAATGGGGGATACACTGAGGAGTTTCACTGTAGATGAAACATCCATCATATTACATAGATTTTTAAGCATTCTTCCTATAGCAATGCCATCATCCCCTACTTTCCATGAAGAATCCTATATATAGGGGTGGTAGTGGCAGGAATGATGAACATAAATGAACTGGACTATTTAGAAAGGTGTGGTATTATGATAGTTATGTCTCCTATTCTGTAATCAAATGCTAAGAATTGTTGCCTGATGTGACTATTTCTAAACCCTTTCAAAGTTTACTCTTCTGCAAATGGGGACAATTTATATTTATAAACTAAAATTTCCATTAAATCAATTATTAGAAACGAAGCTTAAAAATTTCTCACCACATTTCCTAACATGGGGTCTTAAAATAAGTTATTGTTTTGATTTTGAAAAGTTAGTCTTTTAGTCTTTTGAGTTCTTGTTTGTTTTGATTGTTGAGATGGCATGCAATTTTGTCCTGCAGGCAGCCTTGAGCTCTCCATGGTCCTTCTGCCTTGACTTCTCAGAGGCTGAGATTTCAGGTGTCAGACATCATGTTCAGGTGTTTGGGAATTCATTTTTGTATATCAATTTTATGTCATTTATCCATTGTGTTTTACAAATAGATTGACTGTTTCTCAAAAAGTAGTTGTAATAATAAATGCTTCCATTTGGCTCAATAAAATATTTCTCTAGAAAAACTTTTCTTGACAATATTTATAAAGAAAAAATATCCTTATTCATCCACCATTGACAAATTGATTAGTTATATTGATTTTTAGAGCAAAGTTAAATGAAGCAAAAGTAATGTCGCCTTTCTCATGCAAGGATTTCTGCTCATGCTGATTTAAGAATGGTTTTAATGAAATTTATGGTTTTCATTGTGCTCAGAATTATAGCCAGATTTTGCTAGCCAATGAAGCAAACCAGTAGAAACAATAATGGCAGATATTATATATGCATTAGTACCAATTAAGCAGAGTCTCATCTCTTAAAATGCTTTAAAACAATAATTGATATATTTCTCTGTAAAAACATTTATTGAGATAATATGTCAGTTTTGAAAATTCATCTTAAATGGATGACAAGATTTTAACAATATCTTAATAATTAATCATATTCCTTTACAACTTAATATTTTCTATTTTTCGAATAGTTATGTAAAACCTCTTGCATAGTAATTATCAATATTACTATGATAAGGAATCAGAAACTGTGAGGAATGAATATTAATATTTTAATATTATATCTTTGTGTTTTAATATTATACCTTTAGTTGGCATTATGTTTAACTTCTAATTTCAAGTCACAGAAGAGAAAAACAAAAGATATGTTATTCATATGCCTGCAGTGGGGTAAGAATTTTTGTTTTTCAGTGAGAAAATAAAGCTTGCTGTAAGTAAACACAGATAAGAATTTATCAAATAGATTTTCATATAGAAGTTGACAAATATTCTTTACAAAACACTTTTGTCTATTATGAGAAATAATAATCACAAATTCAATGTAGGTATTATGATATACCTACCTTAATATAATTTATTTACTAAATAAATTAAAACATTTAATATGCAATTCATTATATATAATAAAAATTTTAGAGAAATAGGAAAAAAGGAAAATAGTATCTCATTTTTCAAAACACAAAACATAAAGACAACACATTAGATTCTAAGAATATTGCCGATATCATTGCTTCTTAAAGGTCAAAAATATCACTTATGTAACCTGGAGTACAGAGACATTTCATTATACCATTAAAATATATATATGTATATATATATATATATATATATATATTCATATGTAATTTCCAACAATTTTTCTATGGGTCCTAGAGGCCCCCAGATTAAAAAAAAAATGGAAAATATTCACAAAGCCATGACTAGCATGGTAGAAGACAATCTCAAGTATTTGTAGGATACAATTGATTCTTCACTTTCATACTTACTCCTTCAAATGCTACATACATCAATCATACTTCTCTTTCCTCTTTCTCACACATCCATATTCGTGTGTGTATGTGTGTGTGTGTGTGCGCGCGCGCGCGCGTGCGTGTGCGTGTGTATGTGAATATGTGTACATGCAATATTCTACCCTACATAAGAACACTTAAAATATATTTTCTTTGCATTGTAAGTCTCTCTCTTTCTCTCTTGTGTTACTGTGAACTAAAGTTAAAATCTCATACTTATTATCAAAATGCTCTTCAAATGAAATTTATCCCCAGCCTTTTTTATTTTATATATTTGTATACTATCAGTGGATGATTTATTTGATTTGAAACAGAATCTATTTTATTTTTTATTTTTTTTAAAGATTTATTTATTTATTGTGTATACAGTGATCTGCCTGCATGTATGCCTGCTGGCCAGAAGAGGGCACCAGATCTCATTACAGATGGCTGTGAGTCACCATGTGGTTGCTGGGAATTGAACTCAGGACCTTTGGAAGAGCAGCCAGTGCTCCTAACCTCTGAGCCATCTCTCCAGTCCCAGAATCTATTTTAAATGCTAAAAGTTGTTGACAAAAAATTGCTTGTCTTCTAAATGAAAATAGAATAATGAAATAAACTGCAAGTAATTTAAGTAACATTACACTTTATAATGACTAAAAGTTTATTGGTGATTCTGACATAAACTTCACCTATGAAATGTTAATGCATTTCTAAGATGCATTTTCCCTATTACATGTTTGTGGTTTCCCTTTTAAGAGAACTGTGTACAAATAAATAGAACAACTACATGTGTTTTTAATAAATCATTGCTATAGTACATATATTGGTGGAATATCAAATATGATCTTTTATATTATATAAAATTGAACACAGTATAAAATGTGACATAAGGTAGTGGAATTACCTGCTGAATGTGTTGATGGAATCAGGTGAGATTGAAGCAGTATGTGTATTCATTTGTTACGTTTGGCTGAGCATCTGCTTCAGGTTTAGAAACTGGCATAAAATGAGAAAGGCCTTGAGTTAGATCCACAATAGTGGAATAAAAAGTAAATAAATAAGATACTTCCTTAATTTCTTTAGCATCAAGTGTAAAGATTGACATTTTCCTAAATAATATTAAAAATATAGATAATTTGTTGTTATATTGTCAATTATTCTGCACCAGTTATATTTATTAGTATGATGGCTCTTACTATGAAAAGGGATAGAAAAATCTTTCTCTCATGAAACAAAACCAACCCCTATATTCAGCATTCAACATGATTTTATTAGCTAAATAAATAGCATACATAGTTCATATTGCATAAAAACATTTGCATGTGTTTTATTAGAAGTTTCCAGAAAAAAAAATAGTTATATGTCCTCCAAGTGTTTTCTTTTCCTGATTAGAAAGAAACTAGAATTAAATATAGTTTTCATGAAATATGAAATTTTCTCTAACAGTAATGTGTCTTTAACAATCCACTTTGCTCTTACGTGATGTGTGAGTAATACTAGTTCTCCTGCCATGTTTTATACTTATGTATTATTGACTATCTCTTCTCAGCTTCAGTCTTTATATGCTTTAGGAGGCTTCATTCACTTTTCAGGTGTTTATTGCTGCCCTTTCCAATCATGTATCACATACATTTGTGAGTCAGCAGTGGGTCCATAGATGGCGAAGTCTAATATAATCATGGGTGCCATCAGAATTTTAAGAAAAAAATATATGAATGAACAAAAATACACAGATCCTATCACCTTGCACATGTAGTTCAGAAATGCAGTTCGTTAGCCCAGTTCATCCCTCTTCGTTTGGTAATAATTTTTATTTGAATTCAGCCCCATATTTTCTTGCCTGCTGCTGTATGGAAACTTTCTTGCTACAGTAGCAGCCTTCAACACACAAAGGCTGTAGACTCAATCCCAGTACAGTCTCAAGTGAATAAACAAATCCACAGAGTGTTGATCACCCAGAATACACCAGGCTCAAAACAAGTACAATCACAAATAAATTCACAGACTACTGAGCCGACACAAAACCCTGACTCAGTCTCCAGTATAATCACAAATAAAAAAAATAAACTGATAGAGGCCAAAGCAGGCAGATCTCTGTAAAACAAACAATTCTCCTCCCTCCCTCGCCCCTCAACACACACACAAAAACACAACTTAGGGAAGTTTTAGGGCAGGCAACAAATAATTATATAAAGCAGTAAACGAGGGAAATGTTTCAAAGCTTAAATGTTGTGGGTTTTTGGTTGTGTGTTTTTTGTTTGTTGTTTTGTTTTTTTAATTTTATGGGCTTTTTTTTTTTTTTTTAACAAAACTTAGTATAATAGTAATAAAGAGCTGGAGGATGACCAGGAGGAATTGGTGGACCCCTTAGAGGAGTCCCAAGGGAAGTGTGTTATTGAATCTGCCTGAGGGAACAATGGGACCCACGTAAATTCATCAAGCTTGTCAGATCTGAGTTTTAGAAAGACAACCAAATGTAGCTGATTAAATTAAGAGCTGACTACAGTAACTGCAGGCAACCATGCAGAAGATGGAGGGAATCTGCTCTTAGTGTGTTGCACAATCAGAGAGAGCTGTGTAAGCCTTAAAGATTGAACATAGCGCTCCCTGGGGCAAGAACAACATCGGCTTTTCAACCATATTTCCCAGCTGCTCGATGTTTGGAGCAACCACGAGCTTAGTCAGTCGTTAAACTGTGTACGTAAATGAGGAGAGATGACACAGGTATCTCTAATGTTCTTTGTTTGACCTCATGGGATTTAGAAAAAGAAACTGTCAGCGCTTGTAACACTCCACGGTGGTCATCTCTTTCTCTCTCTTGGATAAAATGAAACAGTATTGGGCGTGGGGAGCACAATCTTTGTATTGATAGTAGATTTTATAATAGTATTTGACAGAAAACCATTAATTATTTTCTATCAAGGGTTGACAAAACATTTCTAGATGAAGAAATGTTTGAAGGTTTTGTGGAACAGGAAGTCTCTGCCAAAATCGATGAACATATATACATACATATATATATATATATTTTTTTTTTCACTACCAAAGCTGCCATGGACAATACGAATTAAGGTGCTCAGCTATCAGCTATGATACATTCAGACTTTACAAAAACCGTCAGTAGGCTGGACTTGTTCCGGGTTACCATCTGTTAACCCCCACCTTATGTCACAAAAGGAGTATTGTGAACCAAATTCCTCAACTGGGTCGTTAGAATAGGTAGCTGGCTCAGATGTTTACTAAGAAGAAAACTTTTTAAAGACTTAGCAGTATTATTTCAAAGTGAAATGAGATTAAAATGAAAGGCAAGATTTCTTTGTGGATTTTCCAAGCTGTGAAGCAGAAAATATTGTGAATTATACATTATAGCCTTACCATTAATATAGACACTGGGCTATAAAATCAGTGTGAGTTTTTATTCTAAGTGCATAGAATTTTAATATGTTTGATTTTTTTAAAGGGATTTTATAATTGTAGCATGCTGAGAAGAGTGAGAATTATTCTGGACTAAAAATTAAAAATAGAGTAAAATCAAGTAGCTCACACAGGACTGTTAAAGAATCTGCTTTTAATTGCTCCAAGAGGAGTCATTTTTCTGTTCAGTATAATTTTAAAAACCTATTATTCTTTCTTCACCTCACATTTGATCGTATGTTTTCTATTTCTTTTTTCTTCATTCTTTTCATCTCTCTTTTTTTTCAAGTGTGGGGAAATTTGAGTTTTCTCTTTCTCCTTGCAGCCCCCAGGAGCCCTGGCTCCAGGTACTAGGACACTCTCTCATCCAGTGTCTTCTTTCCTTCAGGTCCTCCTCTCCTGCAGCACTACTCTGCCTCCATCTTTCCCATATGCTCACTTGCATTTGTAACTCTAACAATCCCTTTGGGACACTAATTAATGCAAATTAAGTTAAAGGGTGAGACAAGGTAGATTGCATAGGAATTTGGGTGGCGGAGAAGCTGGCCATGAGGAGTCTCCAGGCTTGCAGCTTCTATCTTTTTCTATTGGTTTCTTTTGTTATCAGGTTTTCTTAGCAGATGACTTGTTTCAGAAACTTTTATTTCCCTTTCTAAAAAAAAAAAAAATATTTATTGTTAACTAGTACAAAGGAAAATCCTGCTTTGCCTTCTTCACGTGGAAGTGTGATGAACTCCCAAATGCATATTGAGTATACAGCTAATTTCTCACATCTTGTCTATATTGATCATATAGTCTCACCTTTTTATTCTTTGTGATTTAAAATCTTTTAACACTAACGCTAACTACTTGGCGATGGGAAAAATAAATTTTTTAGACTCCTAGTTCACTGTTAAAACTGCTATCACAACAACAAAAGAACATAAACTGATTTGAATCAAATTTTATTCATAAGGAGTCTCAGAGGAAAGATATTACAAGCTGTGCATTTTCATCGCCATTTGATGAAACAAGGGCACTAGTAGATAAATGTGATGGAAAATGATGGGCAGAGCCCTAGGTGGGAGCATTCTGCGCCTGGTCTGTTAGCATTCTTCCATGGAGATGAAGATACCCATTTCCTCTGGAGATTTGAAAGGCACCTCTCACAGGCCAGCCGTAGGACTGGCTGTAGGGAAAGGTCAAAAAGTGCTGACCTAGGTTTTATGACCTATCTCAGGAGAAGTGGATAGAGAAGGTCAGAGGGATCTTTCTGTGGCTTCCCTTTTCCAATATGACATTGCATACAGCTTTGGTGGTATGCCTTGAACTGTGTCAACCCAGAGCAGTAAGTCCATCTGCTAGAAACGATATATTCATTAGTTGAAAGCTAAATTCCTACCAGTGAGGTCAGAAGGCATGACTCTTTCTGCCTTCAATTTAGTAGCCTAGATCTTACGACTTTATTCTGTTATAATGTGGGAGGCCATCTCTGACTTTTCCCAGGATTCCTATGAGGAGAGAGGGATAAGAAAATATTAAATAGAAAGATAGTGAAGAGGAGAAAGACAGAAACACAGGATAGCTTCGGGAGTACCTGGGTCAATACCCAATGGCTCCTTCTGTTTCTTCAAAAGGGCTTTTTATAACAATGCCAAAAGGTGGGGCAAAAGACCTCCCCCTTTCTAGATCAAAGCACACCTCACAGCCAAGTGTAGACCCTTCCAAACACCTGGTAACCAGCCCATGGTCAAATCATCCCCTTGTGCAGTCCTGCTGGATAAAGCAAGCTCAGATTCTCAGACCCTGAGTAATTTGGGCCTCCACATTATAATGAATAAGTAATAGCAATAATAAAATAATAAATATTCTATTAAATAAATAGACAAGCTCTATTAAAATAAGAATGAAGATAATAGTTGTTGATCAATTGACACAAAAATCTTTGGGGAAGGAGAAATGGTTCAGCTTGTAAAGTCTCTTCTCACAGGATGTGATGGTCCAAATTTGATCTCTAGGACTCACATGGTAGAATGAGACAACCAATTTCTGCAAATTGTCCTCTAATTTCCACACTCATTCCATGGATTGTCGGCACACACACACACACACACACACACACACACACACACACACACAATAAGCATGAAATGAAAACCTCATTCCAAGTCATGATAGAGAGATTGGGAAGTAGTTCAGTGCTGGATGCTCTGCCTAGCATGTGTTATATACCTAGGGAAAGTGGGAGAGAAGGAAGATGTCTACTACAGCTCTTCCCTGGTGCATTTGCAAGAGATCAGGCCAGAAGTCAGCATCTAAGGCAGGTTAGGAACATGAATATATCCATCAGAAGTTCCAATGTCTATGACAGGATCTACCTGAGCTTTATTGCTATTAGTATATATAACATATATCATTGCTATATTTTAGTATAGCAGTGATACCTGATAATTTCCCTCCCTAGTTCTTCAATTGTCTTTGCTTCTGTAATAAGAGGGGGAATGAAGAAAGTTATCTTAGCTGTGAACTTCAGGGGATGGAAGGTTTCCAATGATGTGTGCACTGCCTGCCATTCTCATAGTAACTCTGTGGGCTCAGGGAAGAAAACTTTACTTTCGATCACTAAGTGAATCGACCTCAGAAGGTCCCCGACATTCTCCCTATTCACTGTTGCTATTCCACTGTGTCGTTGGCAGCTTCCAATCCTTGTGCAGCCAATGAGGGTAAAGGCCCGTGCTCTCACCTGTGTCTCATCAATCATAATAGGAGTGCAGCCTGTGCCTGTCCCCACCTAATGAAGCTTTCCTCTGACAAGAAGACCTGCTATGGTAAGTTTCCCACAGTTCATAGCCACATCTGAATGGAAGTATCTCCGATTCTGTGACATTCAGCTTTTACTCAGAGTGAAATGTTTTGAATGTCTTTAAGAACACATTAGGTGTGGCTGCTGGCACCGACTGTTAAGAATCCAGCTGCTATTTCTGGGGAAACTGACACTCCTTTAAATTGTAGTATGTTACATCTGCTGTTTATTACCCTTTTCATTTTTTCTTGCTACTCTCTTATTTGATGCATTAGCAAAATTTATCTCTATAAAACAGGGAGATGTAAGAGTATAAATGCACTTTGAGAAGAGATAACTTAGGTAACCTGTATAGCAGGAGGCACTCACCAGTTTTAATTTCCTGTTCATTTAACAGGACATTGCCAACCTGAAGGGGGAAATGAAAACAAACAACAAAAAGACAACCATATAGCTTGGAAATATATATATATATATGTACATATATATATATACATATATATATACATATATATACTAAGTAAATTGTATTAATGAAAATAAATACTTTTCTTGGTAAAGTAGTTAATCCATAGAGCAGAAAATAGAATCATTTATCAGAAGTTAAATTATGAGACTCTTACTATTGACTTTAATTCTTTGTAATTATTATAAGGCAAGACCAGACTCCTCTGACCCAGATTCATGTTTCTGTCATTTAATAATTTATAAAAGGACACAGAAAGCAATCAAGTAATAATTAAGACAAGAGGTCCTTGAGAAAACAAACATTTGGTATGGGGAGCTGCAAGTTCCACCAAAACAGAGGGCCAAGCTGGGGTCATTGGGGTGTTTTCTTTCATGGGCTCAGGTATGTTGTTGGGAGGGGAGTGTCCCATCTTTTATTATAATGAAGTTATGTAACAAGTTCTATACCCATGGCATGGCAGGGTCACATGCATATTACAGACATGAAGAGGCATGGCATTCACTGTGTTCACTTTCTCTTAATATTGTCCTTAACAGGTCCCAGCCCCACAGAGAAATGACAGACACCCATTAGCTAGTGGGGAGTGGAGGGAATAGAGCATGCTGGTGATTTTACAGATCCCTGCAGAGAATCCAGGAGTTGTATGTTAGGCAGTCTGTCTCACTATATGTGAAGAGAAGAACCATGGACCCTCTTGTTGGATTACTGAATTCCTCAAAATAACAACAGCCCAACAATAAATATTAGAATAACTATAACTCCTATTTCACAAACAGTACAAGAGTACCCGAAGACTTACAAATACCAGAATAAAAAAATTTACAATAAACAGTACCTGAGCCCCAATTTTAATAGGGATTACCTGAATTGACTTTAAAAAAATGCCTAATTTTGTTCAGTGACTTCTTTTTAGAAAAAAATACTCTTAATTACTTAAAAAATCATTTTTAAAAAGGCTATATTATTTTAATTATACACCAATATGAAATATTGTTGTTGAGAACATACATCCAGCAAGTTCTAGGGATTTTTTTGTTTGTTTGTTGTTTTTTGGTTGTTTTTTTTGTTGTTGTTGTTCTGTTTGTGTTGTTTGTTGAGACAGGGTCTCACTATGTAGTGATGGCTGGCCTGGAACTCAGAGATCTGCCTGTACCTCCACACCTGACTTTAGTAAGCAACGTTTTGTTATGCTGAGATAAAAATCGATTACTAAGTATTTCTTGACATTTCAAAGTAAATGATATTATTTAATGATTTCCTAACTTGTTTTTACAAATATTTGTTCTGAGTACCTTCAGGATAGATGATCTATACATTGTTTCCATCAGACTTTATTATTATCCTCTTGTGTTAAAATTGAAGTCATCAAAATTTGCTATTTTAGAATTTCTAGACTGTCTTAAACTCATCAACAATATAAGAAAAATGATCACTTTAATTTATTTTTCTAGAAATGAAAAAGTTTCTTCTTTATGCAAGACGTTCTGAGATCCGAGGAGTGGACATTGACAATCCATATGTGAACTTCATTACGGCCTTCACTGTCCCAGATATTGATGACGTTGCTGTAATAGACTTTGATGCCACTGAGGAACGTTTGTACTGGACAGACATCAAAACACAAACCATAACACGAGCTTTCATTAATGGAACAGGCCTAGAAACAGTTATTTCAAGAGGTAAAAAATTGCATGACCCCAGTAATGTTTGTTATTCCGTTTGTAGTAAACAGTTTCTTTAACATTATTCCTACACTGTTCAACTCAATTGTAAGCTGAAATTGGTTATTCAAAGAAGCAACAGTATACTCCATCTCTACAAATGTCAAATACCACAGTTAAATCACACAGCATTTCGATAACTAGAAATTTAGTTCCATTCAAAGGGAAAATTCCTGAACAAATTAAAATTCTCAAATGTCCAAACACATTAAAAAGCTTTTTTTTCTTTTTGTTTTGGCTGCCATGAAATGCTACTCATATGGAGACAGCGTAGTGTGCAGCAAGGACTGCTCCAGTCCTCTGAATTAAGCTTTGTATCCAAGCCTCTCTTTAAAAATATTATACTGGGAAATATTCCAGAAGCTTTCTCATAAGCTCTCAGTAGATTAACTTGAATTAACTGGAAAAAAAAAAGAACTAGCAAGATGGCTCAGTGGGTAAAAATACTTACTGTACTACAGTCTACACCTGTAAGTTATCCCCTGACTTTTAAGTGCCTGCTGTGACATATATGGGCTCATGTGTGTGAACATAAATACACATTGTGATAATAATAATAATAATAATAATAATAATAATAATTTTTAAACTATAAAATCCAGCTGGAATTAAACATATATGTGAATGCAGTGGCTGGACTCAGAATATTCAGCTTTGAATTAGTGTACTATGTGTTTATATGTTGGCTGTTTTCACTACACGTCAGTCACTAGCTTGGTGAATGAGTCTTCACTGGACACTATTCACTGTGAGTGAAAACCAGATCAAACTTGCTTTCCCTGCGACTGTAGGCCCTCTGCACTTTGTATAGGCATTTCGAGAGGACTGCAAGGTAGGGTCATCTTACTCCTATTGACTTGCTCAAGCACCTTATCACTGAAGAGTACTGAAAGTTTTAAATCAAATTGTATTTGAGAAGTGCTTAGTTTTCTTTTTCATTTTACTAAATATCTTTATTTGCAAAAGATTAGTACCATGTTTTTAATCTAATATTTTTAATTGAAAATAGATTCTTCTCTCATACAATACATCACAGCCAGTTTCCTCTCCCTTCTCCCCAGATCCATCCTCCCTTTGTCTCATCTTCAGAAAAGAGAGAGATGGCTCAGAAGTCAAGAGTGTTTACATTCTTAATTAGAGCAATATATGATGCAGGTCTCAAACTACATCCTTTCAGGAGTTTCAAGTGTGCACAGATGGATAGAAAATTAACAACTGAGGTGTGCCTGTATTTAGACCAATTGATCACATATTGACACTGCGAAAATAACTCACTGAATATTAATTCAGTATTAATTTGTCAGAAGTGATCAAGTTTATTTCCAACTCAATTAAAGGGAAGTCTATGTGATGAGGAACTAATGTGATGATTTCCTTTTTCTACAGAACTTGTTTCTTACAGTGCTGGATGTAAAATGTATAATGGGCATGAAGATGTCATTATATTCCCTGAAATGGCCCTCCCCTAGAGTTCAGGAAGGAGCTCAAGACCTTTATCCACAATGTGAATATATTTCTCCAAATGCTCTGAGACCTGTATATGGCTAAACATGCTGTTTATAAACATTAAGGGACAGGCTTCTGATTGTAGTGGTAGAACTGAAATCCAATCCTAATTTGTGGAGTGTATATGTCAGAAAAACACAAGACTTTTCCATTTAGCACACTTTAATTGCAACTGCCTGTCCAAATTGAGCAATAATATCATTTCACTAACAATACATTTACTGATTATGATATAAAATAAAAGTATTCTGGACAAGGATTTTCTGTAGGAGAAGAAATGGAGGGAAAGATATAGGATAGCCATTGTGATACCCATATCCTCCAGAGAAGGCATAGCACAGGCAAGCCCAGGGAGCTGAAGAAATAGAACCTGATCACATAAAGTTCTTTACACATATACTGCTAAAAGCGATGATTTCTATGTTAATATACAGAATGGTATCTGTTTTAAAGAGGGCAGAGTAAGACATTTAGCTTTGCTTTGGGAGTGGTCCCTTTACCACTTAGATGTCTAATAGAGAGCCCTGGACTGTGCAGGTGAATAATTTGATAGCTCTTTGAAGATTATTTGGCTGCTTTGGTGGTTCTGCTAAGTGGTAGAGGCTTGGACTAGGTGAAGAAACACAGAGTTTGAGGAAACATGGGCAGATTGTGGAGCTATCAAAGGGAACAAATATAAAGGCAGACAAAGAGAGTTTAACCTGGAGGTAAAGGTAGAAGCTCTGTCAAAGTTTCTCCCATTCTTCACAAATTCAGTGGACTTGCCTTTCTTCCAGGGTGCAGCCTTGCTAAAGACTATGTGGTGGTTTGGGTGAGAAATGTCCCCATATGCTCATGTATTTGAACAGCAGGCCAGTAGTTGTTGGTGGTGTTTGGGAAGGTTTAGGTGTGGAGTCTTGTTGGAGAATGTACGTAGGGAAGGTCTTTGAGAGTTAAGGTGTAAGCTCCAAAGATAAGAGGAGAAAGACTACTCTCCCAAATCATCATGGCCAAATTAACTAAGGAAGCAAAAGAAAGCCTTTTTTTTTAAATTTGCATACATGGGCTGTCTTCCCTAAGGCAGGGTTCAAGAGTTTATCATTGGGCATGAGGAAGACAAGGTTTTTATAGCTCAGGGGTAGGGGGTTATGAAATGAAGGATTTGATTTGCAAACTAGACGAGGTTACAGGAGCAGTGTCTAACAAGGTGGCAATAACAAGGTAGACATTTCAACCTTTCGAAAGAAATGTAGGGTTGCAAGATGATTTTGTAGTTAAGGTTACAGGTGGGGCATAGCCCAATCCTTGAGCAACAGAGGTCTAATCATAAGCAGGAATGAGCCTAGTTTGTCTTTATTATAAGATGCCCTTTAATTGTAAGGTGGAGGCAGGTGGTTCATCAATAGCTTTGCTGCACTATCAGTTCCCTGTCTATGCTTCATTCTTGCCTTTGTAAATGTGATCTCTCAGCTTTCTGAACCTGCTGCCATGCTTACAATTTGCTGCTATACGTCCCTACCATATGGACTCATACCTCTAGAACCATACAGCAAAATTATCTTCCATAACTACTTTCAGTCACAGCGTCTTGTCAGAGAAACAAAAAAAGTAACTAATACAGACTGGTAGAATGTTCCATTAGCAGCAAAACCAGCAATGAACTTTTGAAAGTTTGACTTTGGACCTCATCAGAGAATCACAAATTCCAACAGTAGTCTATATACTTTATTTGTCCATCAGTCCTTTTGTAGCCCTGTGGATGGCCTCTGCAGACCTTGCTGTTCCTCCACATATGGTTATGCTCTGTTCCTTTTCAATGGGTCTTTCTTTTTTTCCCTTTTAACTGAAAATAGATTCTTCTTGCATACAATACATCCCCACCACAATTTCTCCTCCCTCCAGTCCTCCTAAATAACCCAGCTCCTGTCTCCCCCAGATCTACTCCCCCTCCATTTCCTCTTCAGAAAA
>CABHPQ010160680.1:0-31285 GCA_902168405.1 Peromyscus aztecus | reverse complement strand
CTATTGTCTTTTCCTATTTAAATCTCACTCTTGGGATGGAAAAATGAATTTATCTCCCTTCACTTGGTTCTATTTCCTCATTGTTTTGGATTATTTTCTAACCATTATTTCTTCAGTGTTGAAGTCTTAGCTTTTGTCTTGACGGTCTATTGTTAACAGTGATCTTATTCATTGTGCATAGAATCAGTCCTACACATTTGTGGAAACCATCATTATTGCTATGTAAATGGAGCTTTCCTTTGCTCTTCCAAAGATGTGGGCCGTGGTTTGACTTTATAAATTACTGGTATCAGTGTATTTTATGTTGTCCCAAGTCACCTGTTCTGAAACTGCTGTAGAGATACAGGCTTATATATATGAAAACAGAGTCTCCCAGATCCACCCGAAAAGATTCACTGTGGCATCTTCAAGACATAATTCAGTAGATTCATAAAGCAGAACTTAATAATAGCAATTATGCTACACATCAGAGGACAGATCACAATACCAGATGATGTGTCCCAAGTGTGCACGTTACTTGTTTCACAAACACTATACACTGAACTGTCTCTGCAATGAAGGGATCCTGTTTCCTTAGTTCCTAATGTTATAAGTTATGGATTGCTGCTGACAACACACAGCACAAGGGGTGAAATCATGGGTGTGAAATCTCCAGACCTCAGGACAGTGGTGCAACATTCTCCACACACTGCCTTCCACCAACCTGTCCTTCTAATCTCACAATGGGCAACCTGGTTCTAGCAAGCAGGAGGATTTCAGCACCTTTGGCAAATTCCTAAAAATACTTGTTTCCTCTCCTCTTCCACACGATGAACAGAAACTGCTTCATGTCTGCTCTGAATCATAACAAATGAAAGCACTTTTTAAGTTTTATTCAGCTGCAGTGATTCCCAAAATCTTCAAATGAGCAGCAATGAATAGCTGCTGACTGACAAAGCATGCTGTTTTAGTTCTTTGAACTGTGATCTAACTGCAGGACAAGAACCAGATTCTGCTGGTAGAGTTCATACTGACAACACAACACAGGGACATTCTGATTAAATAGCCCTCATGGATGTGTGCAGGTTGTGTCCAGGAAGAAGCAACCCTTAGAGACAGGTCAGCAGAGACATATGCAAATTGCCCATTTCAATTACAGGATTCTCTTTCAATTTACAATGTCCGTTTCTAATTTTTGAGTCTTTGGTTCAGTTCAAAATGATTCCTTCACCTCAGCTGCATAGCTTATGAATTTTGGAGATAATTTATGCAATGGCAGTCTTCACAGCACTGGCTGAGCTATACAGTGAAACAGTGTTACTTCTATAGCAGTAACACCCGTTAGAGTGAGCCAGTGAGCACCTTAGAGATCCAGTGGCGGCCTCTCAAGCTGAAATGACCTTTGGTGTATTCCGGTCCCACAAACACCATCAAGTCACTGGCTTGAAAACAAGTCTTCGCAATGAACAGACAGAAGGCGATCCAAGTACAATTTTTTAATAAAGATAATTACAAAAGATGGAAAAAATCAGCTCAGAAAGGCCAATTGCTTTGTTTAATAGATCCGGTTTTTGACATAATAACACATCAATTTAAATACAATCACATAAAGCATGGTGGAAAAAAAAAAGAATTTTTGCTTCATAATTAGAAAAACTCACAATAAAACCTGCCAAGAAAAACAAAAACAAGCCATTTTGAAAATAAATACAGTCCATGCCAAAACAGTATAAAATGAAGCCAGGAGTCCTCAGACCGCAAAGGTTTCTCATCTCAGTCTTGTCTCACTTTTCCAGAGGATCCTGCAGTTGGGAGTCAAATTCAAGGGTTGCTGAGTTGTTCTGATTTGGCTCTGTTGAAAGAGGTAATGTGAAATATTAAAAAGAGTAGTCTTGGTTTAAGACCACTGACGAGCTGCAGATCAAGACTTGTAGATTCACGCCAAGTAATTCAGTGTTGTTTCTGTGCAATGAAAGACTTAATGTCTTAATCTTTTTGATGGTTTTACAACTAAGCATTCCAAGTTATCCTTAAAAATTAGCATACAACTGTGTGTGACCAAGCACGCACACTTGCTTTTGACACAGAAGCTCACTCTTCAGCTTAGACTGACACTTTAAAATTCACTATGTAGCTCAGCCTGGATTTAAATTCATGGCAATCCCCCCGCCTCAGTCTCAAGCCTCCACACTTAGCCACCACACATGCACTCTGACAATAAAATTCTCAGACAGGCTTCACTTAACCCACCTCTCCCAACATCAAAATGTTCCAAGCACAGGAATTTGCGCATTATGCAAACTATGACTGCAAACGTAAAGGCTGAGGGCAACAGTGTAGGACGCATTAACCCCCTCAGAAGACAGATCTCTTACGGTATGATGTTCTCAGGGTTGGCCCCGGATTTCAAGTATATGTGGCTCTCCCAAACACACGTGTGACTGCTACAGTCTCTAAAGGGAAGCATCACTCACCCTTTGGTATCTGTTTTTTCACCACTGCTGTCCTTGGATTTGTCTTCTTCCTTAACATCTAAAAACAGGAGGAGAAGATTAAAACCCGTTTTGAAATATAAAATATATACACTTTATTTTAAAATACAAAAAGCTGCACTGCGCTCACTACTCCTGAAGTCTGTCACTAGAAAGTGCCCTTAGCAGAGCGATGCGGGGGCCACTGTCAACGTGACGATGTATGTGCTCGCACCCTCTTTAACTTTCATAATAACACATCAGTTTAAACACAATCACATGGTGGAAAAAAAAAAAGAAATTTTGCTCCATAATTAGAAAAACTCACAATAAAACCTGCCAAGAAAAACAAAAACAAGTCATTTTGAAAATAAATACAGTCCATGCCAAAACAGTATAAAATGAAGCCAGGAGTCCTCAGACGGCAAAGGTTTCTGTTCTGAAGCATCACAGCATTACAGGTACTGTGAAGAACTTCAGAGGACAGAGCAGGGCCCAGCTCCCAAGCCCCTTTCTATCGATCCTGTTTTATCTTCTTCAGTTCCAGAAGAGTCTTCATGTTTAAAGCAACTTTTCAAAGGATAATGGAGTTTAACTTTTGCTTCATTAAGTCAACTTTAAACAGTTCAAAATTATCTTAGAATTTTTGCTCTGAAACAGGTGTACTGGAATATGCCTCTAATCCCAGCATATAGGACGAGGCAGGGGGATCACTGTGAGGTCAGTCCTACCCTGAGCTACAAACAATAGGATGCAGTTCTGCTCAGAGGACCAGTGTTTGCAACCCCCATCCTTCCCTTCACCCCATTCTGTGACATGGGATAAAGTTTCTGTATCACGAAGAAAATGTGAGCACACACACTTGAAAAAGCTTTAAAAGAATTCTGAAAGCACTGAACAACAAGCTTTAGAGGTAAACATCATTTACACAGGGAAAAGTACCTCAATGAGAACATGTACCCTGACCCTTGTGTGACTAAGGATCGCCTCAAAGCTACAGTGCAACTCTTTTTATTTTTTTTTTTCTTCAAGACACGGTTTCTCTGTGTGGCTTTGTGCCTTTCCTGGAACTCACTCTGTAGTAGCCCAGGCTGGCCTTGAACTCACAGAGATCTTCCTGCCTCTGCCCCCGGTGTGCTAGGATTAAAGGTGTGCCACCACCGCCCAGCTACAGTGGAACCCCTAAGCAGCGACAGTGACAATGAATAGTCACCAAACTGTAAACTGACCTGTCTTTTTGTCCTCTGTCTCCTTCTTGTCTTCTTCGATCCTAGCTTTCTTTGCTCCCTTTTTATGATCAGCAACGTTTCTACGACCTCCTTCGCCTTCATCCTCAGAATCGGAGAACTCTTCATCGCAAGCTATCCGCTTATCTGAGGCACGAACTGACACACAAAAGATTTTAATAAATTTGACAGTGGCCGCAGGTTTGACAATCATTACATACATCTCTACATATATAAAAACAGCGACCACATTCAACTCAGCACACTGAATGGAATACTTTCCAAATATACCAAGTGCCTAAGTTCTGGACACAGCCATATCTGTGTAATCATACAAAATAAAACTAGTAATATTAACACAGGCTTTGAGACATCAGGAAGCTAAATCGACATGTAATTAAAACGGAGAAAAGGACAGTCACAACATGTCCTAGTGACATGCCTGTGTACCTTCAGTTTTAAGTCTTATTTGGATGAGCCAGAAATACGCAAAAAGACATTATCAAGGGCTTTCTTACTCGAAATTCTCTTGTCTGGGTCCTCTCCATCCTCATCCCCGCTGTCCTCGTGAACAGCATCTTCTGGAATCGCTTGCATTTGAACACCAGGTGCATGTGGTAACATTCGAAGATTTTCAAATAAACGCTGTCTAAATGACACAATTTATTAGACAAAACCACTTTATGTAAAGTTCCTGTTATAAACAGGCAGAAACATTAAACAAAAAAACATCATCTTTTTGAACGAACAATATTTAAACATCAATTCTTTGCACATACTAACTAATTGAACCCACAGCTCAAGGTACTAATTCATCCCCCGTTTAATGATGAGGTAACAAGCGCACTTGTCCAATATCATACTACTAGTCTATGGAAGAGAGGACACACCCATACTGATGCTTGTCTCTGCACTGTGTAGAGACAAAGCTTTAACAAAATGTTTCAGATAATGCAAACAAAGCACCCAGTTTAACGGAAGAGTAAAATTTAGTGCCCATGGCAATTTAAAAATGCACTTTAATAAAAAATGTTTATTTACAAAGGTTGTACATTTGCGTTAATAGAGTAGATTAAAATATCAGTATTCTTTAAATCCCTTTAAAACAATGGAAATATCTGATGCATATAGCTAAAATGATACCCTCTATTTGACCTTTTATAGCCTCCTAAACTTTCATTAACATGAAATGATTTCTTACTTTATCTTTTCCATATATTCTGGAGTGTTCTGGTTTGTCATGTTTGAAGGACTAATATGCAGTTTGAAGTCTGGTCCAAAATACTCAAAGTAATCATTATATGGCAACTCTATTAAAAACAATGAAAAACAAGTCACACACTGAGAGCTCAGTTTCCACAGAAGCTAACAAATGCAATCCAGATCCAGACAGAGAACTAGTCCCAAAGGAAAGCCTGAAAATGAACACAGAGGGAATGCGCTCTCTCTCACGGATTTGCAATCTAACCATTCAGTCATAGGTGAGATTGCACATTCCAGGGGCAAGACTGTAGACTCTCCCACTCATCTATCTCTATGTATCGGATGTTCTAGCAGACACTACAACCTCAACACTTACCATTAGGAATTTCACAGTCAAGGGCAACTGCAGTCTCATAAGTCCAACATCGAGCAACATTGCGGATTGTGTAGCCACCTCCGCCCAGCATCAGCAATGGCAAGTTAAAAGTTTTTACTACTTCTACACATTTAGCATGACCTAAGACAAAGAAGATTTATATAACAACAAAATATGTATTTTGTAGCAACTTAAAAAAGGACCTTAAAAATGAACAAAACAAAAGTTTACTCAACCCAAATAAGGTTTCTTGACAGCCAGGCACAGTGCCACATGTCAGTAATAACATCTCTGGAGGCTGAGGTAGGTGGATCAGAATTTGGAGGCCAGTCTGACAATATAGCATGACTTTGTCTCCAGGCCACCCCACCTCGCAGGGGGATGATGACGGGACTCTATACAACAAATAAGTATAAAATATGCACACACATATTTTATTAACATAGAAAACATTCATGTGAGATTGCATAAGGGGGATAAGAAAAATCAGAGCAATGAAACATTATACAAATTTTAACTTGTTTCCATCTCCCACATAGACATGTGTGGCTTAATTATGTGATTACAGACCGTCTCTAGGTGCTGGTATTATGGATCACTTTCTTAACTTACCTAAGATCTCAAACCTAACATAGGAACAAGTTATGAGTTACTAGTAACTTCTGGGGCCATTATCATTCAGGCACATAATTCAATCATTAAAGAAAGAAACCCCCTCAACGATGACAAGAGAAATTCATGCTTCTTTTCCACTCTTTATTGGTTTTAGCCTTAATTAAAAAAAAAAAAAAATCCCTTTGAGTGACTTTTTCCTGGTACTGAGATGGTGGCCACTCTAAGCATAGACATCAGTGAGTTATATTCTTTGGGTCTGATTAATTTCAGTATGTGATGGTTTGTTTTTGCAACTTTTTCTATAATGAAGTTTAAAATATTTGGAAAAAATTAAAATGGCAGAAAGAAAAAAATCCCCATTACCTAAAAGAAGTTTATTTTTAATGTTTAATTATCTATTTTCTTCATGTATTTGTAAACCAGGCATCTCCTGCTGGAATGACAAGTGTTTCAGACAGAACCATGTGGACGTTTGTAAGGACAGAAGTTACTCTGCAGAAGACAGGAAAGAGCAGGTAACAACCAGCGTCCCTTCCTACCACCCAGCCCAGGCCAAGTGACTCTGAAGGGATTTACAAAAGAACCCCTAAGAGGAGGCATGGAAAAGAACAAGAAGAACACAATTAAGGTGGGCTGAGTTGGTCCTCAGGTGCTGACCAACTTCACTAGGCCTGAGAGAATGTAGTTGAAGCCAGTCTCAGAAAAGTGTATCATAAATCTGAAAATGGAATTACAAATATCCTTATGTGCTTTACACAAATGAACATCTACCTGCTGAATACAATATAGATGTACTATATGGGTCAGATGCAGTTTATAAGGAAAGCTACTACTGTTAAATACAAACAGTGAAAACTCTCAGTTGTGTCAGAAAACACAGACAGGATACACTAGAATTGCGGTTATTACTCGTTGGTATAGTGTAAGTCCCTAGCACCAAGAAAGAAGGGTACATTAGACTGGTCACTTCAGGCACTCATTTGCTTCGACACTAGGTGGCTATTAACACTTCAGAGGCAACAACATGACAGTGCTGTTAACTGAATGCTGATCTACCAAGAAAGTGGGCAACTAATTATGTGTGGCCAACTTAATACAAAGCAGAGTAACAAACTATACCACAGGCCTAAGGCTGGTCTGCAGAGTGCAATCATAAGTTGTTGCTAATGTCTATATTAGTTATTTTAAAAGTTCTATTTTAGAATTCTTTATATCTAATAAGAGAATTCCAAGCAAGATGCCTTCGTTCAAAGCTACTTGCTACCTCAAGGTTCACATGCAAAGAAAGACTCTACAGTAACACATGTCATGTGCACAACGAGTCATTTCTGATCCAAGCATTAACTTTACTATGACGCCTTATTTTTTAAAAAGATTTACTCTAAGCCAGGCGGTGACGGCTCACGACTTTAATCCCAGCACTTGGGAGGTAGAGTTGGGGGGAATCTCTGAGTTCAAGGCCAGCCTACAGGTCTACAAAGAGAGTTCCAGGACAGCCAGGACTACACAAAGAAACCCTGACTCGAAAAACAAACACAAAATACAAAGTGTTCCATCATAATGTGAGGTAACAACCAAGAGGAAATGGCGGGCACACTGGTCAGGAAGACGTAATAAAACAAGCAGAGAGCTCCATGTCCCACTAGATCATGAGGACGCTTAGTCCAAACAGGAGATCAGAGGACCATGCTTAGGTCGGTGACGGCGCCCGCTACAGCTGAGCAGACTATATTTAGAAACTCAGTTTAGTACTGAACAAAGAGAAAACTAAGCAAACAAAAACTCTGCAAAAGAGTGACCTGTGCAAGTAGAGAAGACGGCTAAGCTAAAGCACGCTGCTGCTGTCGAGCAGTGACCACCACAGCCCAGAGCCTCACACCTCAGAACAGAAGTGAGAAGGGTGCACGCAGAGCAGAACAAATCCTCATCTCTGTAACAGCAAACCCACAGTTTAATTAGACAACAGAGCGCAGGGTTTCTGGAAAAACTGATAAAACTGATAAGAACAGACAACTCCTGCCCCAGCTAATAAGGCAACAAAGCAGTCATGGACAAATGTATGAACATAAATATGGACTTGTTGGGAAACAAGATTAACTAGTCAGCCACACATACCAAACCAAACAAAAATAGCAATAACCAAAAAAAAAAAAAGGAAAAAAAAAGATAAAAATCCATTGAAAATACAAGTACAAAGTTTGGCATCAAGTTGGCAAGCAAAAGATAATGAGAACTTAACTTTTTTTCTCAAAATACTTTTTTAAAGTGTGTATGTTGTGCACCATGTGCAATGCCTGGTGCCTATGGAAATCAGAAGAGGGTGCTGGATCTCCTGGAATCAGAATTACATTTGGTTTTAAGCCACCATGTGGGAGCTGGAGTTGAACCCAGGTCCTCTGCAAAAGGAGCAAGTGTCCTTAAGCATCTCTCTCCAGCACTCAGCAATGAACTTCCACAGGAAGTGGTGCTTACCTTTGACAGTGAGGTTGAAGCAGCCAAGCCTATCCCCGGACAGTGAGTCTGCACCACACTGCAGCACCACAGCACTCGGCTGGTACATCTCCATCACTTTTGAGATGATCTAGTCAAGAATAAAACACATTAGTATTTAATGATATTTTACAACCCCACTTAATTTCTGAAAGCAGTACTTACAGGCTTAAAAATCTGTCCATATGACTCATCATCTATACCATCTCTCATGGGAAAATTGACAGCGTAGTATTTTCCTTTTCCAGCACCAATATCCTGTAACACAAAAATAGATCTTAAGAGACTATTTCATAACAAAAAAGCTTGACATATTTTGAAATTATTAGAAAACCAAGTAACACCCAGTTTTGGAAAAGGAAATAATAATAAAAGAAAAAATAAACAAGTACATGTTCTAGTATTTGTTGAAGTACTTCCTAAGCTCTAAGGCAAGTTTTAGAGAAGAAACTTAACAGCAGCATACAGTTAATACAAATAAAACACAAGTCTTGTAGCTTAGGCTGGTGAGAGGGCTGAGCAGGTAAAGCTCACTGAGTTAGATGCCCTGAGTTTGATCCCTGGGACCCACCCACGTGGCAGGAGAGAACTGACTCTTGCATGGTATCCTCATGCCCCTCCCCGACACACAAAATAAAAATAAGAAGTTCTGACAAATCTCAATCTGATTACTCATTATGAAATAATTTTATAAGATGTAAAGGTAGACAGAGAACCACAGGTAGGGCTCTCCAGAGCCAGCACCTCCAACTGTCTTGCAGCCACCACACCAACTGCACCACTCTGGAACCACAACCCCAGGTAGGGACCCCAAAATCATTCTCCTGTACCACTTACCATGTGGTCCTCCGTGCCCTTGATCTGGGATAAAGACCCTGCCTTGTCTCCACTGATCCATTACTACTCGAAGACAATGTGATATCCTGCACCCCACTCCTACAGAGCACTGCCTAGTCCCACTGTGACAGCCGTCCCTGCTATCCAAGGACAACCTGCAGAACCTGGAGAGATGACTGAACTTTTTCAGATTGGCACTTATGCCTAGCTGACTTGAAACCATTTCCTACTGCCTATTCCTACATAAACAGAATGGTCAAAACTAAACACCAAGCACCATTCAGCTGGCCCACAACCTGACAAATCATACAGTGAAGAAGGATCCAAATAATTACTCAAATAAGGTAAGAACATATATCTACACCAAGAAACCCCAGATGTCGTCAGGGCCCCACCACAAATAAACAAAATGAACAACCAAACCAAGGCAAGGCCACATATCTGTACCAAGAAACACACACAGTCAACAACCTAATTCCAGATGCCTACGTCCCATTATAAATGCACAAACAACCAAAAATAACAACAAAAACAAGACAACATATCTCCTCCAGAAATTAGCAACCTCCCAAGTTCATCTCATATTCTCACAGATTTGGTCTTACCCTCAAGTCTCCTGTTCCAGGAAAGTATTCCCCATACTTATGGAACGAAACCGTCATCACACGATCTGTTGTATAAAAAGCTTCCTCAACACCATCACCGTGATGGATGTCTATGTCAATATACAAGACTCTCTGATGATACCTGAAAGGAAAGCAGAAGTAAGCCAGGATTCAGGGACTTGAGTTTCCAGGCCTTTGGGCAACCAAGAAAATCTCTCTGCGGCCTACCCTCTTCTATACACTTCAAAGACAAGCATACATTTCTATATAGTCACACCTAAAGATTATGCCGATTGCTACATTAGAAAACTCAGCATTGCTGGGCGTGGTGGCGCACGCCTTTAATCTTAGGAGGCAGAGGCAGGTGGATCTCTGTGAGTTCAAGGCCAGCCTGGGCTATAGAGAGAGTTCCAGGACAGCAGGGCTACACAGAGAAACCCTGTCTCGGAAAACAAAAAACAAACAAACAAAAAAAACCAAAACCAAGAAAAGGGGGGACTGGGGACTGCAGATGGCTCCCTGGTTGGGAGCACTGGCTGCTCTTCCAGAGGATCCAGGTTCAGTTCTCAGCACCCACACGGCAGCTCACAACTGTCTGTAACTCCAGTTCCTGGGGATCTATTGGCCTCTTCTGGCCTCCGTGGGCACTGACATACATGCAGGCAAGACATCAGTAAACAGAAAAGAAAAATAAATCCCAATTTTTTAAAATTCACTGTTTAAAGTAGTAAAATGATAGTCTCGTCACTGCAGCTGATTTAAAATATTTTATTTATTATCTAAAGATGCCAGCTGTGCTAATATACAATGTTAGCTGACGTTATCATATAAACCAAGCAGTCATTATGGTCTCACGGCACAGAAAAACAACACTGAGAAAATCTATGAAATTGCAAACAGTAGGTCTCATCAGAGCATAATTTCTTCACAAAGTTAAACAATAATGAAACATGTTCAAAGTTTTTAAGTGGCCAATGTGTTAGACGAGCAAGGAAAGCTGCTTACCAAACAAATCAATTAAATCATGTTCAATTTTACCAGGTGAAGGGATGTACAGACAAGACAGAGAGAGCTTGCCGAGACCCTGAGCTTTGAAAAGAAAAAGAGCAGCAAATTGCTCAGAGTTGACGAGAGTGGAAAAAACTTCAAGTCAATTAAAAATGATTTCAGATATTTGTCGGTTTTAGGCAAGTCCAAGACATGTTACATGGACAACGCTTACTTAGTTGCTCTTTATTAAAGTGTCAACACCAAGTTTTAACTGCTGGAAAGTTCATGTGGAAAAACCATTTTCAAAGCTCATAAAACACAAAGTCAGTAAAATCTCAAATACAATCTACTAAAATATTACAGCTAACAGTGAAAAAAAATCTAGCTTTATAAATCTCCAAATTCCCAGTCCTTCATATTCTCTAGAACAGCAGTTAAGGATAAATCCCAAAACTCCTCCAGCAATCAGGCCTAACTGTGTCTCTGTGAGAGAAGAAAGCCTTCCTGGACGAGGGAGCTAGGGTCAGCTAGGCTCATTAAATGGGTAGACAGTGAGTGGCCTTGCACACAGAATTTCCAGACAGTAAGTTCTACACATTGAGAAACATGGTCTCAAATAAAATAAAATATAAAAGAGGCCTGAGTTGGGGCTGGAGAGATGGCCTAGTGGTTAAGAGCACTGACTGCTCTTCCAGAAGACCTGGGTTCAATCCCCAGCACCCACATGGCAGCTCACAACTGTCTGTAACTCCAGTTCCAGGGGACCCTCACACAGATGTACGCACAGGCAAAACACCAATGCACATAAAATAAGAATACATCAATTACTTAAAAAGAAAAAAAAAAAATGAGGCCCGAATGGCATGGACATGGAGGTGCCTGGAGCCCAGGGCTTACCCCTTCCCTCATAAATCAGATCAGATCCCCAGCATTTCTGTCCTGTCCGTTGCTTTTGTCTGATCCCAGGTGAATTCTATTTGTGTTTATGTCTGTTTATTTAATTTAAACTTTTGTTTTTGTTTTTTCGAGATAGTGCTTTTCTGTGTAATAGCTCTTGCTGTCCTGGAACTAACTCTGTAGGCCAGGCTGGCCTCCAACTTCCATAGATCAGACTGCCTATTAAAAGCATACATCACCACAGTCTGGCTAATTTTACTTTTCTTGTGTGTGTGAGTGTGAGTGAGTGAATGAGTGAGTGTGTGTGTGTGCAGTTGTATGATTGGTTGGGTACAGTTGTATGATTCCCAAAGCTGAGCTCAGTGATCATGAAAGACAGAGACAGGACACCGAGGGCTTTTTTGGAAAAACAAAAACAACAAACAAAACGAACAAACCAAAAACCAAACACCATGGGTTGGGGATTTAGCTCAGTGGTAGAGCGCTTGCCTAGCAAGCACAAGGCCCTGGGTTCGATCCTCAGCTCAAAACAACCAAAACTAAAACCAACCAACCAACCCAAACAAACAAACAAAAAACAAACAAAAAAAATGGGTAGACAGACGTCCTTTAACACAGGTTTCAAGGTTTTGTCTTCAAGTTACTGTCAGCATTCACACTTCCAGAGTCCTAGCCATCATTTTTATTAGCTAAAAACGAATGCAAACCTAAATTCACAAGTTAACTACATCTAACGATTTTTAAAAGGCCATTTAGTGATAGTTTTAGGTATCTGTGCTTATTTCTTACTCTAGCCAGGGCAGTGGACTACTCTCTCATACCTCTGCATTGGCTTGTAATGAGTCCATAGAAGATTCAGCATCAGTCTATTATGATTTACTTGATATTCTCTAAAATCATTTTTTATTTCAGTTAAGAGATCTGATCACGAGGAAAGTTGAGTTTGAACGAACTCACTTTAGTAATTCGAGGATGGCGAGCACGATATCATTAACATAGCAGAACCCCGACGCTTCCGACTTTTTGGCGTGATGCAGTCCTCCAGCCCAGTTGACAGCCATGTCAGTTTGCTGCCGGTTTAACTTCACGGCCCCAGCTAAGAGGGAGAAACGGGTCATGGTATTTATAAAATAATTAAAATAAAAAAAAAATCAGTTCACACAAAATCCCTTTCCGTGAAGCCCTATTAAGTATGCCATGGGTAAGCAAAAAAACGTTTTGACATCGAAAAGCTAAGGATTATTTATAATTTAGGACCCTAAGTTTTCCTTAGATAACTATTTTCCTATAGTTTACCTAATTAAACGGCAGTATACATGGAAAGTTGTAGTAAAAAGGACAGAAAAGGTCTCTAAGTAAATACAACTTAACAACTGTTTCCTTGATTGCTAAACTGAAGTTTTAAAGTCTTGATTGTTAAACATTGGAGTTTTAAAGACAATTACACTTGCTAGTTTGAACCTAAAATGCCTCCCTAGTGTTGCAGAATATGTGCGGAATATTTGTTTAACGATGTAAAGATGTGTTGCTGCTTTCTCTTGCCTGCCTAAGGCACCTGATTGATCTAATAAAAAGCTGAATGGCCAACAGCAAGAGGAGGTATAGGCAGGACTTCTGGGCAGGGCAGGGAGAGTAAGGAGAAGGAGGAATTTATGGTCAAGGGAGAAAAAGAGGAGACTACAGGGAGTCTCCCAGTCAGCCAGACATGGAGGAAGCTGGAAAGTAGGACATACAGAATGAGAGAAAGGTAGAAAGCTCCGAGGCAAAGCATAAATGAATACAAACAGGTTAAATTAAAAGAGCTAGTGGGACAAGCCTAAGCTAAGACCGAGCACTGATAATTAATATTAAGTCTCCATGTCTTTATTTGGGAGCTGGTTGGTGGCCCAAAGAAAATTTGAACTACACCCCAGAACCCCGTGAAACATTTAGTCACCATTGTGGTACCACTGGAGGAGATAGTAGAGTTGAGGTCTGATTTTAGTTTACTGGAGGCCTGACCTTGAAAAGGTCCCCCCCATTCAGCAACCTTGAGGTAAATGGGCTAACCCCCTCCCCAAATGTACACCCCATAGTGTGCTACCACAGTCCCAAAGCAGCAGGGCCAGTCATGGTTCAAGCCCCCAAACTGTGAACCAAAATAAACCGTTCTTTTTAAAGTTGTCTCAGGTTTTACTATACTAATGGAAGTAGTCAACACGCCTGTAATCCCAGTGCATGAGAGGCTAAGGCAGGAGGATTTCCACAAATTCAAGGCCAGCCTGAATTTGTAGTGAGCTACAGGCCAGCCAGGGCTACTGAGTGAGACTGTCTTAAAGACAAATCTATCACCACAAGTTGGCATGATAGCACGGGTCTGTAACCTCAGCATTCAGGAGGCAGCCGCCTATGGACTATGAGTTTGAGAATTCCTGAGTGACAAAGTGTAGCAAAAGCAAAATAAAACAAAAGAAAATCTTACTACCATTAAACCATCCACTGTAGACAAAAACTACAAAGACACTACAGGCCCCCTCAGATCATGTCCCCCTCAGGGACTCAGGACACTCACCGACTGAACCCCCGGTTGAGAGTTGACAGAATTCAAAGAGTCCGTCAAATACTGGACAATCTTCTCCAACATTAACTGTGGAAGACAAGTGCGTAAAAGTCAACCCATTATGCAAACGACTGAAAGCTCTTCTTAAAAACTATCATAAACATTTTTGTTTCAAGCAATCATAGAGCATACCCTTTATGGTACTAATATAAAATTTGTAATTTTAAAATATGACTCATATTCTAGTCAAGATAATTAAATGGTTATCTGTGGAATGCCATTACCAAATCTTATCAGGACACTTGTGAAATACCTCTCCCCAACCAACAAACAACGACAAAATCAGAAGCCTATAATAAAGTAAAACAGGCATAAATCTGGTTTTCTCCTTTAATGGCATCAAATTAGGCACATTTTTAAAAACTAAGCGGCTCCAACTCCTTTCTAATTCATCTTTAGAACACATCAGAACACACACTATCCCTACCTTTGAAGTGCATTTTAGTAAATAAAAAAATTAACAGGGTCAAGCAGTGGTGTCGCACGCCTTTAGTCCCAGCACTCGAGAGGCAGAGACAGGAAGATCTCAGTGAGTTCAAGGCCAGCCTGGTCTACAGAGTGAGTTCCAGGACAGCCAGGACTGTTACACAGAGACCCTGTCTCGAAAAACCAAAAAACAATAACAAAGTATTAACAGATATCCCCCCCCACCCATGGTTAACAATGACTTTAGAAGATGTTAAGAATTAAAGAGCTTCATGGAGCAAAGACACAGAAGGATGGGTACTTAAGACAAGATGAGAACTCCTAGATAGACATGTCACACTGTCACGACATGCTTGGTTGCTCATGCTGAGAGAAAGCGTCATTGAAGGTGTGTGTAACCCACTCTCTGTCACCCTTCATACTGCAAACGACAGCCCCTTAGGAAGAGGACAACTGCCACAGACCCACAAAGGACAGACAGTCCTAGAAAGAAATCACTCTCAGTTTGTCGTTCAAATACGATTTAATATAAATCAGCATTATATAGGTTTTAAAAATTCCTGTCATATACGCAAGGGCTATCCATAACTGTGTAATTCCCAAATGAAAACAACAACAAAACCCTGTAGATAAGTAGTATCTGTCCTATCAGAGCCTTGCATTATCAAATGGGCTAGTCACAGAGAAATATATGAAGTTCTATGAACTTAGGAAATTCTTATCAACTACACTAGATCTAAAATATAATCATCACGGAAGCACATCATAAAAAGTCCATCTCGGAGCAGGCGTTGGCGGCGCACGCCTTTAATCCCAGCACCCGGGAGGCAGAGGCAGGCGGATCTTTTTGAGTTCAAGGCCAGCCTGGTCTACAGAGCGAGATCCAGGAAAGGCACAAAGCTACCCAGAGAAACCCTGGCTTGGGGAAAAAAAAAAAGTCCATCTCTCCCCGAGGAAACTGACTCCAGTATTAAGCTTCAAAAGCCAGCATTCCCAGTGTTTTAGGATATTCTGCAGTATTTCTTCAATTCAATTTACTGCCAGTCCCTAATAACAAAAATCTTTAACCTATAAAAGAAAACAAGTAGGAGACTAAGCAACATTTCACCAACGTCCCACCAAAGGGGAAATGGTCTTCATATTATAGTGCAATGTAAATGAAGCATGGAAACAGGAAACTGCAGGCGGATCTCTGAGTTCGAGGCCACCCTACATTAGCAAGCTTCAGGACGGTCAGAGTTATAAAGTCTCAAAAACCTTAAAGCAAACAACAACAACAACAGAATGAAGTATATTTTTTTTTTGTAAAACAGTGTGACCTCCTGACCAATCCCAAAGTTATTATGGGAGCAAAATAAAAAGAGGAAGACCAAACTGACATTCTAATTGGTTTTCTAAAGTAACATTAATATTGGTCCAATGACCTTCTGAATTAATAATTATAGTAATACTTTAAACTAGTAGGAAAAAATATTTACTCAGGCAGCTCTACACCTAAGCTCCTGAAAACATTTATTCTAAGCCAGAATAAGCAATCAGGAGGAAGAGGCAAGCGGATCTCTGTGAGTTCAAGGACAGTCAAGGCTATACAGAGAAACTGTCTCAAAAAACAAAACAACACAAAAAGATTCATTTACATTCACCACTATTAAAATACGTCATTTACAACGTACATCTCTGCATCTGCTTACTGTACTCAGACATGTTATCTGGTCTTATTGATCGTAGAAATTTGATATACTCATCACTGTGGTATTTTGTCATTTCTTCTGCAGTGGCTTTATGCGGCCTCTAAAAAGAAAAACACCAAGATGCTGGAATTATTAGTTGTTAAAATAGAATTCTCAAGTGAGATGCTTAAGTTTCCATGATCAGTCTCTTCTAATGAACTAGGTCCACCTGAGTAACATAAATTATAAAGTTAATCCAAACTCATACATTTGTTGCCCAGGAAAAGCTAATGTCACTCTTGTTTAGTAGAAATAGGTCACATGTTCAGATTCTCGCTCATTTCCATCACACCTTTATTGCTTAACATCTACCTCGGCCTTTCATTTATTCTAATTTTCGTTCTGAAGAGCTCAATTTCACTGATGACATACTTCTTCTACAAGGTTTCCCACATCTCTAAAATATCTGTATCTAAAAGAAATGATTTCTATAACACTGTTTAGGACTGTTTACTGTTTCAAATCCTCTTCTCCTTGAGGTGTTGAGCATCATCCTATCTTAAACTTTTATATACACTCCTGCCCTTATTATGCAAACTCACAAGGTGGCTGTGTATCTTACACTATTTTTTATCTACCTGGCTACCATCAACAGTATTTTATATATATGATAACCAAATAAATGCAAGATTAATTTTCTACAAATATCTTGCAATTCTTTTTAAAATTACATTGTATTTACTTATTTTTGGAGGTGTGTGTCACTGCACCCATGTCCTATCTAGAGACAATGTGGGGGAATTAGGTCTCTCCTTCCACTCTGAGAGCTCTGGGGATTGAACTCTGGTTATCAGGCTTGGTACCTTTATCTATTAAATTATCTCACCAACCCCAAATCAATTCTTTTTAGCAACATGGGCAATTCAACAGTACTGTCACAAAAATATCTGGTATGTTGGGCAAAGCTATTCTCCAGAAACACAGCCTAAGACCAGGGTGGGGTGAGGTGGTGGTTTAAAATGACTGAGGGAAGAGACTATTAGTCCTATAACTTGGCCTTTCTCTGACGAATCAAACCAAAAGAGCTGTCTTCTTTCAGATCTTCTCACTTACTAAATGCATCTCCCATGGCAGCATAAGAAGCTTTCAAATACTAGTTTAAAGAAACAGTGCCAAAAGAGTACTTACATATATTTCCATTTTTCGGTATAAACCATAATTTAGCAGCAAGTTATGAGTCATCCGAATTCTATGAGGCTTCATGGGATGACCCTGACCATAATAATAATTTCCAATATCACCTAAAAGAAAAAAGACACCCCATTAAACAACACATTTATATGCGTGCGCATTCAACTTTAAAAAAATTTATCACTTAAAGAATTGTTAAACCAGGCAGTGGTGGTGCACACCATTAATCCCAGCACTCAGGAGGCAGAGCCAGGCGGATCTCTGTGCGTTCAAGACCAGCCTGGGCTACAGAGCGGGATCCAGGACAGGAGCCAAAACTACACAGAGAATCCCTGTCTCAAAAAACCAAACCAAACCAAACAACAATAACAAAAAAGAATTGTTAAAAATTAGATTACTTTTGTTAACATTCAAATTTTATTAGAAACCTAATATATCATACAGATTTTATACATGCTGAGGACTTAATTTCTTTGTAGAGGGAGGAAAATTCTTCTGACTTTTAATTCCCCAATTTAAAAGTGAAACCCATTTTAATGGATTTGTTGTTTATTTTGTAAATTTAGATAAAATGTATTCTTGAAGTCTGAGGTATCATTTAATTTGTTCAGCTAGTTTCACTTCTTGGATGACTTTTTGGCACCCCACAGAAACCTCTTACAGTTGAGCGGGTATGTTCAGTGTCTACTAGGGGAGTTTTGGTAACTGAAATTTAGGATCTAAAGGAAGCTTTGCTATGCTAAGACACAGTCATGGCATTTTTCAGCAATCTTGTCCTTGGGACTAGACAGTTGTAGCCTGTCTATTAAAATGTCTTAGATTCCAATGTCTTAAAGCAAAACACAAAACAACGCCAAGATCTGGTTCTCATGAACAAGATACTTTTGGGTAACGTACTGCTTATCACAAAATGTTGATGATGAGAAAGCCCTGTAAACAAACTTAGAAAAAAAATATGTATTACTTTTCTAAGGTAAGGGACACTTTTTAAATATGATTTAGTTTTATTTTATGTGCCTGAGAGTCTACCTGCATGTACATCAGCAGACCACATACATGCCTGGTGCCCGTGGAGGTCAGAAGGTGTCAGATCCCCTGGAACTGGAGTTACAGATGGCATAAGCCACTCTGTGGGTGCTGGGAACAGAACCCTGGGTCCTCAGCAGGTGCTCCAGTGTTCTTAACTGATGAGCCATCTCTTCAGCTCTATAAAGGATACTTTCTTTACAACAGCCTTGCCAAGTAAGAAATGAGAAATTACCACTAATACTAGAGTTTAGAAAAACATTCCAACACTGTTAGGACAGCTGAACTGATTTTACCAGCCTGCAAATCTTACTGTTTCAACATGGGTTTATACACTAAAAGCTAGACCCTAAACTCCTTATACCTACCCTCAAAACAAAAAAAAAAAAAAAGGGGGGGGGGAAGTTTTCCTGTTTCCCAGCCTGCCGGCGGTTGGGACAAATCTCTCCCACTTGCGTTCCCCAAGTAAACACACAGAGGCTTATATTAACTATAACTGCATGGCCATGGCTCAAGCTTTTAGCTAGCTAGCTCTATATCCTAAATTAGTTTATAACTATTAATTTATGTATCGTTACATTTCATGGCTTTACCTATGTCCCATTACATGTTGCTCCTTGGGTGGCTTGCTGTTGTCTCCTGACTCAGCCTCCTCTTCCCAGAATTCTCCTTGTCTGCTTATCCTGCCTATACTTCCTGCCTGGCTACCGGCCAATCAGCATTTTATTAAATCAGTGTACAAAAGCATTATCCCACAGCATTTCCCCTTTTCTGTTTAATTAAAAGGAAATTTTAACTTTAACATAGTAAAATTATATATATATATGTGTGTTTGTGTGTGTGTGTGTGTGCGTGTGTGTGTGCGTGCGTGCGTGTGTGTGTGTGTGTGTGTGTGTGTGTGTGTGTGTGTGTAAACAGTTACATAGCGATTAAAAAACTCAAGACCTGTAGGCTGAAGATCCCCATAAGAATACAGCACCCTTTATCATCACGAAGTAGCCTAGAACACTACACCCACATTCCCCAAAAATGGATTATGGATGTTTGTCTTTGTTTAGGTTGTTGATTACAAATTGTTATTGGTCATAGTCAATATCTTTCTAAAAGAAGAAAGGGGGATATGATATGGAAATATAGGCTAAATATTTTACATTGCTATAGATTTTAGTTTATTGATACAAATTTAAAGTTAATTTTGCTATACTTTATATATATATATATTTCTACTTTTGTTTAAGGTATTATGTTTATGTAACTCATTTAAATGGTAATGGATAATTAAGAAATACAGATTAATAGTCTATAGTAGTCAAATTTATAGTCATGTTAAGTTTTCTAGGTATTAGGTAGGCAATCTTCAAACACTTTAAAGACCTACAGAATATGGCATTTAAAAGGTTTTAAAAACTTAGACTTTCTGGACAGTGAGACACGTCTGCTCCTGACAGCACCAATTTCCTTCAAAGAGAAAGATGGGCATTGAAGACACCCCATATGGAGTTTATCTTCTTTTTGGCAAAAATAGCCATTTGGGTAAGAAACTGTTCTTGCCTGAACTGTTTGACAAAATATTATGTCAATTGGACATGCAGGACCCATAGGAAGATGACCACTGAACTTTGCAAGGTGAGTTGGTCCTTCAGGTTCCTGCTTCACAGAGGAAACTGCCAGACGTTCTATAGGACACAGGAAAAAGTGACTGAGAGACTCTAGGCCTATCGGCTGAAGATGGATGCCCCAACATTGAAGAGGAACTTTGGATGACTGTCCAGGCAGACAGCTGTCTCTGTCATTCTAGATTTCTGGAAGTTGCTTACAATGAATTTCCTGTTTACTTAGGTAATATTATATCCTTCTAGAGTCTTTGATGTAGTTGAAGACTAGATAGTTTTAATTATAATTTTCCTTGGTTATGATAAAAGATAAGTTAGATATGAAACCTTAGACTCACAAATATAGCATAAATAGAATATTTTCTTTGAATTTGCCAAATATAAATAGACTAGAAATTGTAACTGTAATTCTTGTTTAATAACTGTTTTGTTATATGTAATTTTACTAGGTTAAAGTTAAAACCTTCCTTTTTGATTAGGCAGAAAAGGGGAAATGCTATGGAATATCTTTCTGTGTGTTGTGAATACGTGTTGCTCTGATTGGTCGATAAATAAAGCTTCATTGGCCTATGGCAGGGCAGGATGGAGAGGGGAGAATTCAAGAGAGATAGTGGGAAGAAGAAAGGAGAGGCAGAGGAGATGCCATCCTGCTGTCCAGAGAGCAGCATGTAATGTCACACAGGTAACACCACAGAATATGTGGCGACATATAGATTAACAGAAATGGGCTGAGTTTAAATATAAGGGCTAGTCAGTGGTAGGTCCAAGTTAATGGCCAAGCAGTTATAAATAATATTAAGCCTCTGAGTGATTATTTTATAAGCAGGTCATGGGACTGCAGGGCCCAGGCAGGACTGGAGAAACTTCTAGCTACAGTGGTGCACATCTAGTACCCGGGGCAGCAGAAGCAGGTAGATCTCTGTGAGTTCAAGGCCAGCCTGGTCGGTCTATCTACATACAGAATTCCAGGCCAGCCAGGGCTCCATAGTAAGACCCTTCTTTAAAAACAAAATTACCCCCCCCCCCCCCGCTTAGAATCTTTCCTAATAATGCCATTTCATTTGTACAGTGGAAATGTAGAGCGTTTCATACTATCTACCTAACAATAGTCCAGGAAACATTTGCTTTTCTTTCCTTGAGAGAAAATTCTAGTTATGTAGCCCAGGCAGGCAATGAATTTATGATCCTACTGAGAAAGCGCAGACTTTTGCCACCACCCCCAGCTGAACATTCATTTTGTAAAACCTGTCCTCTAACAGTATGACTGAATATGTTGGTATAATACCTCCAAATGATTTAATTTCATTTTTAACACAAGCTATCTTCTGTAGACAATGTATAAACAGGGGACCACTTAGAACGCTAGCTATCTTTTCAAAGATGAATGCAAACAGCAGAGCTAAGAAACAACACATCTCACTGGCCTATGTAGACAATTACTTTTTTAAATTATATTTTTGTTGTGAAATAATCTTTTTGTACACTGTGAAGATGCGTCTTCGTCAAGGCGCCTTCTGATTTGTTTAATAAAGAGCTAAATGGCTAATAGCGAGGCAAGAGGTATAGGCAGGACTTCCAGGCAGAGAGAGGACTCTAGGAAGAAGAGAAGCAGAGAAGCCAGCCAGACAAGGAGAGGAATAGGAGGTGCAAGATGAAAGAGAGGTAAAACACATGGTAGAATGTAGATTAATAAAAATATGGGTTAATTTAAGTTATAAGAGCTAGTGGGACAGGCCTAAGCTAAGGCTGAGCCTTCATAATTAATAAGTCTCTGTGTTATTATTTGAGAGCTGGCTGGCAAGGCAGAGAAAGACTTGTTACATATGGCACCCAACCTAGGGCTCAAATATCCAAACATGGGGCCTGAGAAAGCTAAGAAAAGTTCTGGACAAGGAGCCGTATGTTGATTTTTATCCCTGCAGTTTCTCAGGTACGCTGGAGTGGCTAACATGACAAGATTTGTCTCACATGGTCAGAGAATGCTGCAGGTACTTAGTAAAGTGAGATCCAGACACAGAAAATCTCAAAAAGGTACAGTATGCTGAAAAATGTGCTTAGATGCTATGGAAAAGAAAATTGCTATAGACAATCATGAAAAAAAAAGTTTAAAATAAAGTCTTTAAAGACAGAGTAAGAAATATTAAAAAAAGAAAGCCTCATCAAGATGGGAAATACACAGGACATCTGGATCCTGTATGGTGCTTTGTTGGTTTTGAATTTTTTTGAAAGCTAATGAACAGAGAACAACTGCTGCTGAGAGACACTGGATTGAGGAAGGGACTGCTGAATTAAACCAGCCTAGATACTTTAGGGGTAGCTTGGCTTCAAAATGGAAGTCAGACAATGTGTTGCATTGGGGGAGAGGTTATGCTTTTGTTTCCACAGGAAATGAAAAGCTATGGATTCCTTCAAAGTTCATAGAGATCAGATTTGACCAGGGGAGACCTCTTGAGGATCTTGGCTACAGACATGAGGGGAAAAGCCAAGAAAGACTACAAGACAGGTGAAGTGTAAGTTGATCCCTCCACATGGGAACAGCTCTGAGACTGGATGAAACAGGACGGCTCTTATTGGCTACAGAATCCTCATGACTTATTATCATATGCCATCCCTTCATATGACATGGACAGAGATTTATATTATAGTTTGATTATACAGTCCAAACAAACTTATAAAGTTGAAAGATGCCTTTTGCCTGCTCAAACATAAAACGTTATTTTTAACTGACTTGTGCACACTGTACATTCCATACTCATGTTAATGCAGATATGTTACCTTTGAAAGTTTATATGTTTTCAAAAAAAAAGGGACCAGACACCAATAAAGGTTAAGTAGCCCAGATGATCCAGCCTCTCATATTGCCTCTGTCACAGTTTCCTCAAAATTTTACAGCCTGAACAACTTCAAAGCTGCTAGTTGAAATGGTCTAGCCTCACAGACTCTCCAGCCAGAGCTTCAGATAATCCTTACCTTTCCCATCAAACTGAGACCGGACAACAGCTAGCTCTCCCCAGACTTGACCATTATCCCAATTTTTTCAGGGTCCCCTAAAGATGCCTTAAATCCCAGACAACAGGAAGTAGTCTAGAAAACATGATGCCCACATTCCCAAAAGGTGGGGTGGGTGAGATTTGGTTATTCAGAGGGTTATGGGTATTTGTCATTGTTTGGGGGGGGTGGTGGTTACAAGTTGATCCTGAGAGAATGTTGGGCTTCTAAGACATTTCCATTTGGAAGTTTGTCTTCTTGGCACAAAATGGCCTATTGGGCAAAGAACTGCCCTCACCTCAACTGCTGACAATACGAGTGCTGTCCTTCTGGACAAGTGGGACACAAGGAAAAGTAACTTCTGAACTCTGCCAAGATAGGGTAAGATGGTCTTTCAGAAATCCTGCTTCTGAAAATGGTCTGTCAGATACTCTAGGCCTGCAGCCAATTTGTATGCACCAACAATGCTGAGAAACATTAGATGACTGTCCAGGCTGCCAGCTGTCTCTGTCTACCCTTGCAAGATTCCCGAAAGTTGCTTGCATCCATCTTCCATTTCTCAGGTACCATTATATTCCTTCTCAGGTCTTTGATGGGATTGAAGACTAGCAGTTATAGTTACAACTTAGTGGTGTGTGTGTGTGTGTGTGTGTGTGTGTGTGTGTGTAATCTTAGATAGACCATATTAAGTATTAGATTCAGGTTCTATAGGATAGGACACCTTTTGGAATGATCTTTGTAACATGCCATTCACCTATGCTCTAGACTTCTCTGGATTTTAGTATGTGTTTCTTGCTTGATATTGTTCACATTGATTGTAGTTCCATCTTATCTAGGTCACTATCCCTCATTACTCCTGGACAATATTTGATAACCATTCCTTTGTATATAGTCTTGTATTAGGTTAGAACCTTTTTATTTAGACAAAAGGAGGAGATGTAGTAGGTAGTCATTCCAGCTTTGATCTGGAAGTTCCAACCTCCATTAAGGCTTCGGTAACTGTCACGCCTACAAGGTGGGGCCAAGAGAGGGCCCTGAAGACCTGAGATCTGGATGCACCAGCTCTCTTGGTTCCTGGACCCTGGAGGTAGACTGAGCAGAGTTCTCCAGAGAACACCGCCGGACTGTGCCACGCCTTTCCTAGACCCTGCAACCTACCTATCCCTTCATTTGTAAGTTACACCACTAAATAAACCTCCCTTTTAACTACGTCGAGTGGCCTTAATAATTTCACCAATAGGTCATGGTCAGGAAAAAAGCTGAACAAAAGAGATTAGATTAAAGGATCTCTTCCTGAAGGAAGAAAGGGGGGATACAATATAGAAATGATGGGACAGAAGGGTGGATTATTGAGTCTACTTTTGAACAACCATTAGTTTCAAACATTTATGTACACTGGTATGGATTTTTGTATACTGATACAAATTTAATGTTATTTTTGTTATACTGTACATATGTTTCTACTCTTGTTTAAGGTATTGTATCTATGCACCTCATTTAAAAGTGTACTTCATAATTAATTACATTAATGTATAGTTACATAAAAATGTAATGTATAATTAGGAAATATAGGTTAATAGTTACTCATCTATAATAAATAAACATGTGTTCATGTTAGGTATGTTTTCAAGGTTAAACATATATGGTTTAGATAGATACTGCTTCACAGAAGAGTCTGTCAGATATTCTTGGCCTGTAGGCCTAAGATGGAAGCCCCAATGTTACAGAGGAAACCTGGGTAACTGTCCAGGCAGTCAGCTGTTTCTGTCATTTCTAGTTTTGCAAGTTGTTTGCTCTACACTTCCTGTTTAATCAGGTGATATTAAATCCTTGCAAGGTCTTTGATGGGGTTGAAGGCCAGATGGTTATAGTTAGACTTTTCCTTGTTACCAAATTCAGAAAAGAAACTTACATAAGACATAAGAGATTTATAAAGTTGAGAAATATAAGAGCTTAAGTTGTTTATCTAAGATGATGCTTTAAGATCTAAAAAGACATTTTTAAGATGGTTTAGGTATAAAACTTTGAACAAAGATAGGAGAGATAATACATTACTTTCTCTGAATTTGCCAAATACATATGGACTAAACATTGTGAATTTAATTCTTACTTGATAATTGTTCTTATTGTATATAGTTTTACTATGTTAGAGTTAAAACCATTCCTTTTTATTTAGACAAAAAGGGGAGAAATGTTGTGAAATAATCTTTTTTGTATACCATGAAGCTGTGTCTTTGCCAAGGCACCTTCTGATTGGTTTGATAAAAAGCTAAATGACCAATAGTTAGGCAGGAGGTAGAGGCAGGATATCCAGGCACAGAGAGGACCCTGAGAAGAAAAGAGGCAGAGAAGCCAGCCAGACACAGAGAGGAAACAGAAGGTGCAAGATGAAAGAGAAGTAAAAGTCATGTGGTAGAATGTAGATGAATAAAAATATGGGTCAATTTAAGTTATAAAAGCTAGAAGGACAGGCCTAAGCTAAGGCTGAGCTTTCATAATTAACAATAAGTCTCTGTGTCATTATTTGGGAGCTGGCTGGCAGGACAGAGAAAGGCTCATTACATATTTTTCATTATTTAAAAGAGTTTTAAATTTAAATATATTTTGATCATATTCTTTCCCTCCCCAAAGTCCTTCCGGATTCTCTCCCTACCCACCCAACCTTAAGTTCTAGTGTTTGGGAAAAAAAGTAACAGTAAGAACATTTACCTAGAACTTAGTATTGGCTCTTTGTCTTTTCAATTGTAGAATATGCTACTATTTTATAATTGCAAAGAAGCATGATACCCAGAAATGTTAGGTAATGCAGCCAAAGTTATACAACTAGCAGATAGGAGCTACATTCAGATACAGGGAGGACAGATCACAGGCAGGAAATACTCTTTTGTCTTGTCTCTGACAGAGCAATGTCAGGGTCACACAAAAGTAACAGCAGGACCAAGGCTAATGAGAAAAGAATATAGCATAAATGCTTTTAATCAAAGCACGATTTCTGTTAACTTAAAGAATATGAACAAAATAAATGACCTACCTAACTTATGAAAGTAACTTGTAACTACAAGGGTGTAGATGTAACCAACCGTCTTATTAAATAAGAAACACAGAGCCAAGGTAAAGATAAAAGCCCAAGAGGTCAGAGTTAGGAGCTTACCCGCGTGCTGCTGGCTAGCTTCTTCCGTCAAGAAACCTCTCCGAAAAGGGAGCTACTTCCTGTGCGTTTAACTTATAAAGAGTTCTGGTTCTTCCTTCTCATTGGTTGTAAACCCAACTACATGGCTGTCTCATCACTGCCTCTCTGTACAGACCTCCAGGTCTATGGTTGGTAATGAGATTAAGGGCGTGTGTCTCCAATGCTGACTGTATCCTTGAACACACAGAGATCTACCTAGTTCTGCTTGCTGAGTACTGGGATTAAAGGCGTGCACCACCACGCCCAGCTCTCGCTATGGCTTGCTAAACTCTGACCTCTGGACAACTTTATTTATTAACATACAAATAAAATCACATTTCAGTACAAATAGAATACCACTATATCTGAGACAGCCACGTAGTTGGGTTTACAACCAATGAGAAGGAAGAACCAGAACTCTTTATAAGTTAAACGCACAGGAAGTAGCTCCCTTTTCGGAGAGGTTTCTTGACGGAAGAAGCTAGCCAGCAGCACGCGGGTAAGCTCCTAACTCTGACCTCTTGGGCTTTTATCTTTACCTTGGCTCTGTGTTTCTTATTTAATAAGATGGTTGGTTACATCTACACAAGGGCCTCAAACTTATATTAATACATACAGCTTCCAACAAACTTGTCATAATTTTGAGGCCTTATTCTCACTAGGAATATTCATCCTGCCTAAGGACATATACTTACAAGTGCAGCCAAGCCACAGACGATGACTTTTTCAGAATCCCTCCATAGGCCTGGGATATAGGTCAGAGGTAGAACTCTCCTCTAGCATATGCAGGCCTTTGGTTTAGTTCCTCAGCACAGAAGGGGCGGGGGAGATGAGAAGAGGAAACCTAAGGGGGCTATGGGGAGGAGGCTCTGAGGAGGGAGGAGGAGGGAGATATAAAGGGCAAAGAAGGAGGAGGGTAAACTAACAGTAAGGATGTCTCCAGAAGTCAAAAGGAATAATACTATTGGTCTAAAATACCTACAATACACATAAGTCAGCGTAAATACACGTTCCCTCCAAGAACCATTTGCCATAAAACCCCCATTACTAGGCATGAGAACCCCACTCTGAGTTGTTGGCCAGGGTTGACCAAGACATTCTCAAAACATTATAGGGTGTTGCTCCTGGTTGCCCCCTAAAGGTGGAAGGTAACTTACTGCCTCTTGCTCAAGACATCATGCACTTCAGATGCAGGGTCCAATGGCCCTAAGCTAGACCTGACCTGAAAGCCTTCTCTAGGTCTACCCTTCATGTTATGAAAAGGAGTTCTGCAGGCTCCAGGAGGGAAGCACAGTCCTACCCAGCAATGGCATCTATGAATCACAGTAACAACCACCACGGCACTGTAAGTGTGCTAGTGGCATGCATATCTTTGCAGTAACCAACAGCTTTCTAATTAGACTTAAGAGTCTTTCAGCAAGAGGGAAATCATGCCTAGCCCAGTAACAATGGGTACGTCTATAATATAATCCATGCACCTAAGGCTCAGGGATCATTGAGGAAGAGGGAGCAGAAAAACTTCAAGAGTCAGAACAACAGGGAGTTTGCTGTGAGACTGTGCCTCCTAGAAATGTCAGAAGCTACACCCATAAAGTCTCACCAATGGCCTATACACGACCCAAACAAGGACACTAATAGACATGTAGATCAGGGAATGTGCGGGAGGCCTCAAGCCTAGAAAAGAACTACAGGCAACTACGTAATGATGAGAGCAGGAGAAATAGTCTTCCTCAGGGCAGTGCAGACCAATTGGTTATCTATTACCAAATGGTCAGCCCTGGAAACATCTACAAATTAACATTATATAGGCTGAACAGGTTGTATTTATGTATTTACATATATATGTATTATGCAAATGTAAGTGTGTTTGTGTGTGTGTTAACAAAGAAAACAGAGGCCATGAATCTGAAAGAGAGCAGGCTGGGAGGAAGGGCTACACAGGAGGGTTTGGAGGAAGGGGAAGAAGAAAATGGATGCAATCCGATTATAATCTCACACACACAAAAAAAACCAAAAAAACAAAAACAAAAACCCAAAAAACCAAAGAACTATTTTGTGTGCATGGCAGTGCATGCCTTTAACAAGAGCACTCCAGTGGCAGAGGACAGGTAATTCTTGAAAGAATAAGGGGAGAAAATAATAATTCCTAACCTTTCCAGCTCAGTATCAGTTCTATATCTAGCTATTTTGTAGATACCTACTTCTTAATAAAGACCTGGCTCTTCTTTTTAAGAAAATGTTATCTGAACTGATTCTTTTAAAAATTTATTTAGCCGGGGTTGGTGGCGCACGCCTTTAATCCCAGCACTCGGGAGGCAGAGGCAGGTGGATCTCTGTGAGTTCGAGGCCAGCCTGGGCTACCAAGTGAGCTCCAGGAAAGGCGCAAAGCTACACAGAGAAACCCTGTCTCGAAAAAAACCAAAAAAAAAAAAAAATTTTTATTTAATGTGTATGGGTGTTTTGCCTGCATGTATCTCTGGGCTTGGTGTCCATGGAGAAAAGAAGGAATCAGACCCCGTGGTCCTGGAGTTCAAGACTGAACTGAGCAACCATGTGGGTGCTGGGAATTGAACTCAGGTCCTCTAAAAGAGTAGCCAGTGCTGAGCCACCCAGCCCCCTTCTCTTTTCTTAATTTATGGGCCTACGGTCTTTGTCAGTTAGATAATTTGGGCATTTTTAAATGGTATCCCATTTTTGTTCAAATACTTCAACTCGACTCAAGATAAAAATATATAATGTACTAAAATTGGGGTAATACTATAATCAAATGTATTTCTGAAGCAAAAATATGTAAATATCACAGTTAGTGGAATAAAGATAATAAATGGAATCGTATTAATTCGGGATAAACCTTAGATTCCAAGTGAGTGAACAAAAAACTTGTACTTTTCAGATCATTGTAATTTCAGGACTGTGAAATGTACTTTCACCTCGTATACAGATAAGCTGTCAAAAGTAATCAAAAAAAAACAAGAAAACAAGAATAAAAAGACTACTGTGTAATTTTTGTCTGCCAAACAACACTAGTGCTGTAAAAGGCTTTAACACAGCAGGCCGTCTGTCTGCTTTGAGTCTGCGTTTCCACAAACCTGTCTTCCCCCATTTTATTCCTTCCCTTCCTCCAACACCCCTGAAATGTCAGGGTTCCCTCACTTTCCTCATGCATGTAACAAGAGCCAGCCACTGGCCACGCAGGCAACTCAACTAGGTGCCCAAGTACTCCAGGGATGACGTCCTGTTCTGTGTGTTTTCTCAGGAACGATTCCTGGGTGCTGTGTCTTTCCATATTGTCTCCTTCAACATCTCAATGATTTATGAGCTCGTCAGCTGAGAAATACAATTTCAGTAACTACTTCTCCTCCCTGGATTTCAGGCTTATAGAGGTAACTTTCCTAAGTATTTTCCATTCGCTCTAAATAAAGATCTCAAATACATGACGACCAACATGGTGGAGCCCTTGATTAGTCTAGAAATGACAGGCAGAAAAACAAAAATGGCAATTGAAGACCAAGGAAAGCCTCTGATGAGGTGAAATGTGAGGGGGGCCAGGGATCAAGGAATTCTGTGGGAACGGGATTCAAAAGCACAGGAAATGTCTTTAGAGAGTTGTGTACCAAATTTAAATGTTGTGTGCAACAAACCTTAGTATTCCCAAACTACTGCAATACTTCATTAGCATGAGTCTATAACCAAAAAACAATTATCCATTTCACGGACAGTAAAGATTTATACGGCAGCTAAGAACTAATGCAGCTGTACTAAAAGTTACCTGGCAAAAGACACTGACAACATCATTTTAAACAAAAATAAAATAAATATGACAACAGTTGGCTGCTCTGTAGAATTCTTGTATCTGACAAAAGAGTTAGGAGTACATTGGGAAGATGACTTTGATAATTGTGATAGTCTTTATTTGTGTTGCTTTTCTCTGGACCATGTCTCCAAACATTCTGATTATGATTATCTCCAGAGAAAAAATAAACACAGCATAAAGCAATTGGTGCTTAATTATATAAATTACGCATACATTCAATTCTATTATACTGTATAGATCAGAAGGCGCTACATGATCTATCCCAAGCTTCACTCAAAACAAGGCATAGTTTACATTTCCAGATAAAGTATCAAAAGTAAGTATTGCAATTAGAATCAAATGTAACTCAATCTGCTAAATTACATTTAAGTAGAGAAAACTAACATCAGTTTAAGGTCAGAAAGGGTCTTACGGTCTACCTAATTAGCTGTAATTCGCTGTATATCATTTTACAAAGTATTGATTTTTTAGTATAGACCAACATTCAGAGATGTGTTTCTAGAAACTATGGAGATGAGTCAATAGCCACAGTCCACTAAGTAAGAACAACTCCAATTTCTCTTCTGAGGTATAGGATAGCTCATATACTCATATCCCAAGGTTCACAGAAGAGCAGTGGCTCAGTGATGTAAAGAGTACAATTCTGAAGACTACAGAAGACACAAAGAAAACTATACTTATCTTTAGAAGTATTCTTCATTAAGCATACAGAGCCAGCAGTAAACACTCTGTAAGCTGTCAAGGGGCTCTGTGTGTGCCTATTGGCCCCATTAAACCTAAAGACAGGACACCCATGGTCACAGAATTTGCTTCTTCACTCCTTATCTTTTTTTCTTCCCTCTACTTCCTCTATCAAGTTAAAACCAGCTAGCTCAGAGTGGGAGGTGCTGGCACACGCCTTTAATCCCAACACTTGGGAGGCAGAGGCGGGTGGAGCTCCAAGTTTGTGGCCAGCCTGGTCTATAGATCAAGTTCTAGGACAGCCAAGACCACACTGAGAAACCCTGTCTTGAAAAACAAAACGAATCAAAAGCCCAACTAGCTTAAACCACTATATTATTAGTAGTTTGCCACTAATACTATTGCTGTATCATTCAAGT